>WNYA01000269.1:47842-205187 GCA_019512145.1 Engystomops pustulosus | reverse complement strand
GGTCCGAGGTGGTGCATTCCGGCGCGTGGAGATGATTTTCAGCGCAGCAGCGCCACCTGGTGGACGGCGGAGGAACTGCCTTCATGAATCCCGGCCGGACCAGAATCCAGAGCAGAGAACGCGCCGCTGGATCGCGAATGGGCCGGGTAAGTAAATTTGCCCCACTGTCTGCATTATATGGAGCACAGTTTACTACCTTCATAATGGGGTATCCAATGAAATTGGAAATGTGTGTCTATTCCATTTCCAAAACCGAATGCACTTAAAAAGTAAATCATAAAGTATACCAATAAGATATTAGTGGTAAAAAGTGCTTGGCTCAGTACATATTCCTACAAGAACACAGTTGCCAAAATATTACAAACTGGAAAATTGCAAATTAGACAAAAAAGTAGCGCAAAAACAATAATATTTCTGGGCCCGTGGCGAAACAAAATAAGGGATTTTAAAAAATCCAAGTAATTGTGAAATAATTTGGCATCCAAGAGTAAACAAACTCTTAATAGGAACTGTTAAAACTAAATGGACGAGAATTACAGACGCACCTAGTACAATGGCAACATGGGGTTAGGGATTTTAGGGAGTAGGTTTAGTAAAAAAGTGACAGTAATGTTTTTTTTAATATGGTTGCATTAACAAACTAAATCCATTTCAAAGGGCGATATTATGTTTGTATTTGGAAATAAAATAATAAATGAAAAAAAAAAACAAGTCTGACATTTAGAAAGCTACATAAATCAAAACAAAAATCTTTTACTTTAATTTGAAATCTATGATTGGTAGTTTAACTATAACTAAATCTACAATACATGATTGACTGACTAAATACAAAAACCCAATGTTATGCTGCTTTAAGAGAACGGTCGGGATGGACAGGAAGAGCAGACGTGGACAATGAGCCCTAAAACTAAAACACATTACTAGCTGTCCCTGCCTGTTTATCTGACCTATCCTAAGCAGTAGGCGACAACTGGTCAAGTTTTTCACATCCAAAATACAAAACACAGAGACAAGAATAGGACAACACAAATGCCAGAACCAGGAGAAGGAATGCAGTACAAAATTGGTTATATAATCATGCAAAGAGTCAAAGATAGCAGAATATAGAATTCAGCATAAATGCTAGCACCAAATAAAAATAAGATGATTGGATCAGTTCTCTGACATACTAAAAGTGCAGATATGTGAGATATGTGGGGTATTCTGCCTATCATTGCGGATTAACCTTATGAAAACCAGAGCAAACACAGACAGTAATTTAACTTTTGGCTCTGTCACTTTCTGACCTGAAGTAGGTGGCACTGTTCCTGCAACTGTACACATTCGGCCAGATTTTGACCTATTTGAACAAAATTCAGCATCTGACTGATCATGGCATCAATGACCTTCATACTAATGTAGGGGTAATAGTAGGGCCTGATATTCTATCACAACAGGGGGGAGAAAGTGTGTTCCATGAGCTTCCCACAACCTCTGTCCCTGCCTACATGCCAGCC
Source organism: Engystomops pustulosus (assembly GCA_019512145.1). Lineage (NCBI taxonomy): Eukaryota > Metazoa > Chordata > Amphibia > Anura > Leptodactylidae > Engystomops > Engystomops pustulosus. The sequence goes on along the minus strand of WNYA01000269.1, from coordinate 203,691 downwards.
CTATCTTTAATTGCAGCCATCAACTATGTGTCACTCCCTAAGGAAGTGAATGCAAGAAAAACACAAAGCAGCAGCAATGTCAAATTACACCAGGTCCGAACCAAGAAGTATATGGTTTTACAAAAAGCAAAAAATAGATTTAAAAAATAAACAAAATAATGAACATCTTATGGGCATGTTATGAATAACTGCCTTTGTGTAAGTATAGGTAACAGTTCACAGTTGGGTTCTGGGCACCAGCAAGGCTGGATATAGGTTTGGGTAGAGAATACTGGTCAAACCGGGATTCAGGGTATTGGCTCAGACTGGATGCTGGCTCAGATACGGGTTCAAGTTTAGACTGGGTTCAGGTCCAGCAAAACACAAACAGGCAGTAGTACTACAGGTCAAAGAAGTACCAGAAGAGGCTGAGTGAGGTACACTGAGTCTGAACTCAGTCCAGGAAATTTATCCAGCCCCTGGATGCCAACCCCACCAGCTGACTGGCTTGGCCATCAGCTTGGAGTCCATTCAGTGGATTTTGACAGTTGTAACAACTCCGATTTCCGTCGTGTGCATGCCAGCGCCGATGCGCCACAATCCGATCGCGTGCGCCAAAATCCCGGGGCAATACAGGGGAAATCGGCGCAACTCGGAAATATTCGGGCAACACATCGGGAAACCGCGAAACGGGCCCTTAGTAAATGACCCCCACTGCCTTTAATGGCTCTGTAAATGGAAAAATAGGATTTGGGACTGCAAATTTGGGAGAATTTAGAAGTGAAAAAACTAAAAGAGTCCTGGTTTTTGGACCCAGTCTGTGTAGTTAGCTTGGTTCTGTTACTGTATCAATGTATTGAGACTGGTTTTGGTTCTGTATCTATGTGTAAAGCTTGATTCTGGTGCTATATCTTTATAGTAAATGTAGATATTGCATAGAAGTAAATGGACTTGTACAGCTCACCAAACAACATCCAGGCCATAACTAATCTCTATTAAAAAATATCTTCTGATGCACAAAATATTGGTTGAAGAGACGGAGGATCCCAGCACCACAATTAAAATTTCTTGATTTATTTAATACATATTAAAAAAATGAACAGGTTGGTATTGGCATCTAAATAAAGCCAGTATGGATGGCAATACCAACTTGTTTATTTTGTAACATGTTTTAAATAAATCAAGAATTTTAAATTGTGCCTCCATCTTTTCAAGTAAGGTTTTTTTTATAGTAAGTTTGCTTATTCTACTATATTTTGGCAGTTTTGGCAGTCATTTTACAAATTAGAAAAAATGGGTATATTTATATAGCCTAGGACCCACAGGTCTTTAATCCACTGCAGGACACAAACAATGTTATACTTGATTTCGGGGTTCTAACCTGTATCTGTATTGTTTTAAAAAAATATGATAAATTTAGCAATAAGAGATACACAAGAATGGCTGAATTTGTATATCAATGGAAACTGTCATTCAGCTTTGAATGTTCTTTTAGATGTTATTTGTATCTTTTGGATTTGAGAATTAGTTTTACATACAGTATATGTGCAAATTCTGATTTCAAACAAATATATCCAAGTACTATGTTTCCACGTTTCTCCTATGAAATTATATCTGATAAGAAAATTAAGGCTGGCATTGACACGTTGTTCTGCTCAGAAATGATGGAAAAATAAGGTGATCATTGCCATACAGAAGCAAGGAAATGGAAACTTACAATTGTGATTGCCTGGCATTGCTGTTTGATAATGTGATGGGTCTTACGCACGGTTGTATTTGTCATAAGCACTCAAGGGTCATCACACTTGGCCATCCAGATACAGGGGGGCAGCTTCTGGAGCATGTTTTTTTTCCACATTTCCTTTACTTTCATCCCATACTTTAGGAGAGGCGGTCTAGAGACTCTATTTATACAGGAGAAAAGGAATTGGGTTAATAATATATAGGTTTGTAGAGGGGTGACATGATGTTTAGGGTGAAAGGCTTAGGGGCGAAGCTATAAAATAGTGTACACAAGTGGTAAGTCTACAGAAGTGGGGACATAGTGGGTAACGTAATAGTGGTGAGGGGCATACAAGGGGTTAAAGTCTATGGGAAGGGGGCTTCATGTGATAATAGTCTTTGGGGGTGGGCTGTTATCTGTAGGATTACAGTCCATGAATATCACTAATCTAGTTTTAGACTTAATATACTCTTTGTATATAAAAAATAATATAATATTTAGTGGTGGCATAGAAAATGGTCTTAAATGGGGGGTGTTCAGGTGTGTGCCTAGGACAATGTGAGCTGTAAATACAGCCCTGGTCTTACAGTTCTCTAGGTTAGGCCTGTTTCACATTATGTGGCTGCACACTGGTTCCTAATACATCACAGCAAACTTTCAGCCCTATATATGGACAAATAGAAAATTATCCAGGCTCCTCACTGACTTTTCTTCTCTGACCTTATGGTGTTGTGGAACAGTGGATCACACAAATACACAAAAAGGCACAAATACCACTTGTTGTTGGTCATTGTTGCCTCCTTATAATTGAATTAAAATTAAATTTCTCACTCAAACCAGTCAATTGATCCGTCTTCCCTGACAGAATTTTAGATTTATTGTTTTAAAGGGGTTTTCCCATTGTTTTTAAAATTCTGGAGGCAGGCTGGGGAGAGATTTTTTTTTTTTAAAAACTGACTCACCTCCTCTGCCACTCCTGGCCAAAGTTTCGTGGAGCCGCTATGCAGAGGTCAGCTTCTAGAAGGCCACGGTGGCCGGCCACACCCACCCGTCCCTTTTCCCAGGGCTATATTATGCGCTGAGATATGGGAACAGTCAGCCTAAAGCTGACTGCAGGGCAGCTTCCATGCCTCTGTAAACAAACTGGGGCACCACACAGCAAGACGGCGGTGCGGCACACCGGGAGCAACAGAGGAGGTGAGTACAAGTTTGTTTTTTAACAAATCCCTCCCCAGTCTGGCTGCAAAACCCCAAATGTATGATTGACTCCTCCATGCATGTCAATCATTTTGCACTAGTCAGGGTTCCATCTCACACTTTTTGTCCACAATATACGCCATCCTGCTACAGCTCTCCAACCCAGGAGAGACCATCAGGGTCAAACTATAGGGAGGGCACCATCTTGTATCCTCCACCATTTCAGAGATAGTAGGAGCCTCCATCAGAACTGCAGATTCAGCTTAAAGGAAATCAACCATTAGAAGAAAAAAAATAGAAATACTCACCTCGGCTCCTCTTGATGCTGATCCTGGAGCTGTCCTCTTCTAGTTGTGACACAACAAAATCCCCTAGAAAAGAAACTTATAATTTGCAGCATGGAGCATGGGAACAAGATGTCCGGAGCTTCAGGCTGCTAATTCTGTACACCCGTTGCAACCCCTCTACCATGCTGGGATAAGGAGGTGACATCACGAGGGGGGAAGTCATTTTAAGGCTCTTGTATGATGTCTCCTCCCTCTTCCATGCTCCCAACTATACATCCATTCTTGTAGGAAGTCTGCTAAATTCTTTTATTTTTAAAGGGGTTCTCCAGTCACTATATGTACTTTTTTTTTTAAACTGACCAGTTATTTTGCATATATTATACTCACACACCCTTACTACACCACCCTGGGCTGTATACTTTCATTAACTTCACTTGTCACTTCACAGCTCACTGCTGCAGCTGTCACTCCAAGATGGCTGCCCCCATTCTGCTAAAAGATTACATCTCCCGCAATCCCCCTGGTCAGCACAGCACAGGAAGGAGCAGTCATAACCCCACAGCAGAGAACATGGAGCCAACTGCACATGCACAACTGGAGAGCAGAGAAAGTATACAGGTCGTTTCTCTGGAAATTGTAAGTGTAACAGGAGCTGGCAGGGCACAGGGATGACTTTGATTTCATGAAAAGGGGGCAGAAGATTTAATGACACTGAATTAGTGAAGTGATAAGTGTGGGTAGATAAGGTATATCTTTGTCACCCCTTTAACTGATTCTGTTCTGTTGTCCCAGGAGATTTGCTGCTCTATTAAAACATGCTAAAAAAAGTGAATACAATGTCCTATTTGCAATGTCTCTCTCCTGGGGGTGCATTACAAGGTAGCTAAAAGAGGTGTGGTTTTCCTTATGCTATCCTTGAAACCTATTTGCATATTTTCCAGAACCCCCTAGTGGAGAGTCAATGGCTGTAAGTCTCCACACGCCTACAAGGCAGGCTTGATTGGCAAACTCTCCATAAGGAAAACAGGGTATTTATGTCCTTTTTTAATATATTCTTGTACATTTTTTCTCTCTCAGGTAGTCTTTGTTTAGTGTGCAATGTCTATTTGGGACATGTCTATTTTTACTGCTCACAATCTCTCGGCTCCACTTAAGATCCCAGCATATGTAAGACCCCTAAGCAGTATAGAGTGTATTTAAATCTGTATGCAATACAGTGGATGTGGATGTGGATGAAGTTGTTGATTTCCAGGTCTACTTTTATTGCTGATGTCATTAAATGCGTTTAAAAAAAAAATCCATGTTGTGTACCCGCATTCCTTTCTTCAACAGATATACGCATTCTACAAATATTTGTAAATGCCTGAATCCAAATAATATTTTTACTGTAGTCACTGGAAAGATGAAGGTAAAGCCAGGGCCCGCACCAGTACTAGGCATACCCGGGCAAGTGCCCACATAAGGTTTCCTGTAAGCAATCCATTTGGGTGAGTGGAGCCATATATAATGAATCTATTGAATAAGGGCTGTGAGCGGGTGCTGTATGTAAAATAACCATGAAGCTGCTGTTTGGGATTATAAACTGGGGAATATTTTAGAGAACAGGATGCTGTTTTAGTTTCTGAATTTTGAATGCCGCCACATGAGTTTGCTAAGGGGCCTACTGAATCTTGGACCCAACCCTGGGTAAAGCCATGGCTGCAAAATTTTGATGCAAATTTGCAAAAAATATACGATAAACAAATCAATCCTAAAATTGTCACTAAGGCTTCATGTACTCGAATGTGAATTTTGATGGTGTGCTACCCATTGTTTAAACTGCCAGCACACATGCCCTTGTCTTTCTAAGGGATCAAAGACATGACAAAACTGGACAGGGTAGGGCTTGTGTGCCATTAGGGTGTAGCGTAGCAACTACCTAAATAGTCTCCATACCCATAAAGCAAATTATACCGGAAAAGAACTGTCAAAGTATCAGTTGAGGACAACTCTAAACCATACATGAGAAATAGGCAAAGAATCTACACAAAAAAACCACCAACACACAGCAATAGTGCTACAGAGATTTTCTTTGAACTAAAAATTTTTTAATCCGATATACTCAAATACGCTAATAATTCAAAAGGTCTTAAGAGACCTTATGGTAGTCTAGCCGGAAGATCCTCTCAGCTGCACCAGGATCAGCAGGCAGTACAAACTTGACCGACGAACAATGCACCATCCCAATGTAAGGAATATAAGTATATGTCTTTACTCCTCAACCCTGTCTTTGGGTCGGAAAGGAACTGTTCTTTTCTATATTCATATACTACCTGTGCCTAAACTATAAAACGTGAAGCGAGATGAAATGACGCTAAAGAATCAAGCCAACTCTCACTCTCCATTCTTATTCTTTGAATATAACCTTTATTTGTACAAAATATAAAGTCATATGGTCATTTGGATCAAAAAATACATATAAGTATGTATTTTTATTATCCACATAAAATGTAAGTGGTATGCAAATCTTATAACATACTAAACAAGTGTCAATAAGTGGACCCACATAAAAACATTGTTGAAGTAAAGAAAATACTCCCGATACAACAAGTGTTGGGAACAAGTTTAGTAAAATGAGAGGCTAGAGACTAGATCGGGGAAGTAAGAAGGCTTCTTATGGAGACGTTGCCATTTAAGGCTGCCTCTGCATGCTCTAGGTCAGTGATGGTGAAGCTTTTAGAGACTCAGTGCCCAAATTACAACAAAAACCAACATTTATATCACAAAGTGCCAATGTGGCGATTAACCCCTTAAGGACGCAGCCATTTTACAGCTTAAGGCTCAGTCCCATTTTTTAAATTCTGACCTGCGTCTCTTTGTATGGTTATAACTTTTGAACACTGTTACTTATCAAAGCGATTCTGAGATTGTTTGTTCCCCACATGTTGTACTTCATTTTAGTGGTAAATTTTGGCTGATAAGTTTTGCGTTTATTTACAAAAAAACGAAAAAATGATGAATTTTTAGAAAAATTTGCCATTTTCGAAATTCAAAATCCGGACCTGAATCCAGCGCAGAGAACTCGCCGCTGGATCGCGAATGGTAAGTAAATCTGCCCCAATGTGTTAATGAGCTGCACGTCCTCTATGGAGCTCCTCTTGGTTTTGGCAGCACAGCCAATAACACACCTCCAGGGAGCACTTGCAGTTCATTAGCATATTGTTAAAATAGCATTTTTTTAGGAGGAAGAGACCATAAAAATTGATTACAGGGCCCAATCCTTTTTTAGGAGGAAGAGACCATAAAAATTGATTACAGGGCCCAATCCTGCATCAGGGTGCAAAGAGGATTCAGTCAGTAACGGTGATTTATAAGGCATGATTAAGATGGTACATTTCCTTTAAACCATTAGTCCAAGAGAAAAGACACTCCCTTGGAAAAATTCATTGTCTGGGGAAGGATCTGAAAGACTTGTCGTGATAAATGGAAGCTTGAATCCTGCTGCCTACCAACAAATCCTGAAGTACAATATCAGGCCATCTGTTTGACCTCAAGTTGAAGCACTTGGGTTATGCAGAAGTGCAATGATCCAAAAAAACACCAGCAAGTACACTGAAGTTACCAAAAATCACCACCCCCTCCACACTGCCCATCATGGGGTGGGGAGATTGGTTTCTAATCCCAGCCAAGAAGCTCTACAAGGCTTCCATGCCTGTCAAGTTAGATTTTCTATTTCGCTATGCAAAAGGAAGGATGTTATAGGGAACCAGCAAAATTACATTGCCCTACAAAACTGTTTTGAGTAAATGTTAGGGTAATACCTGAATGAGCAAAACTTTTTTTAAGACATTTTTTAGATTTGATTTTCTTATGGCACCCACATCAACTCTGCGCACATAAAAGCTTTATGTTGAGCAACACTATGGAAACGTAACAATAGTCACATTCCTATCAAACGTCTGAGAGGATTGAGAAGTGTCTTATTAGAGATACAGGTGCAAACTCAACCAAGAAGCATGTTCTGACATGGTTACTGATCCAATAGAGGAGAATGTGATCATGCAGGAGGGGTGTTGCTTTAGTGATGAACCTGCAATAAATTCTGTAAGTCTTACAGTACACATTGTACAAAATAGGATCAAAGCTTATCAAAGTGGTGATGTGATCGGCAAAAACATCTAACGAGCCTTGATGTTGGAGAAAGATACTAAGCTTTCACAAGGAGCCAATTAAACTACTAGACCATTTGGTGAACAGTGGAACTACAGTAAGATGAAAATCCCAGGGTGTTGGCGGGGCCGCACTAAGCAGACAAATTAATGTATTATCCATCTAGTTCTGTGGGGTGACAATGTGGTTAGATTATCAGGGTACAGGGTTTATATGCACTTTAATCTGGCTTCTGACATTGTAGTGACACATAGAGAGATAAGACATATCAGAGATGATGAGATGCCTATTGAACACACATCTCACTCTCCCTTCCCCCGGATCACTTATATCCTTGTAGCTTGTAGTCTGCAGCTGCTCTCTCTGCTCACAATGTGCTGGCAGGAAGTGATCAGTGAGTGTCTCTGAGCTTCGGGCAGGGGGCGGGGCTACAGCCACACAGCAGAGAGACAGATAGAAACTCAGCAGCACGATCTCAAACAAAAATCCAAGATGGCCACCACCTGACCCTAAGTCAGAAGTTACTGGGTCGTGTCTAGGGGAAACTGAAATTGTGTACACCAGGACTGATAGAGAGAGGTTGGACTTATATTTGTTAAATGCTGCATTTTTGTTAATAACAGTGAATTAAAGAATGTGTTATTTTTTTATGCTGAGTACATTTAAGAAACCTGTCTTCATGGGAATACTTCTTTTAAGGAAGACAAGGGCCCTTTTAACTGAGGCAAACAGAGAAGAAGGTATTGATCCATTTGCGGAATTTTCAATTCTAAGTACTATTAGTTACTATGCACAGATAGAATTATTTGTAGAATTTGTCTCCAAGGGACATAAAAAATTAGACCTTATAAACACCAGCATCACAATTTTAGCAAATGTGTCTGACTATCCTTAGGGATATTCATTGCTATAGAAAGTTGGATAGTAACCCAACATATCCCACTGTACATTATAGAACATCAGCACCAATTTATTTTAAACGCTTTGTTGCCATGTTAAGTCATAATGAGTTTGGGGTTCGGTTTACGTACAAAATCTTGGGACAAAATACAACAGATCTGGATCTGAAATAAAAGAAAACAGGACAAATTGCTACATACATTTCCTGAAATACCACGTCAACCAATAACCTTCACATGTGGGATAATTGCAAGCAATATCCTCTAAAAAAAAGCTATTCTAATAGGCAATAACACCCACAGGTAGTATAGATAAGCAATGACCTCTGTAGGTTGCGTAAACAGCAAATGACCCCTTATAGCTAATATAGATAAGCAATGACCCACTCCTAGGTCAGTGATGGTGAACCTTTTAGAGATTGAGTGCCCAAAGTGAGACTCAAAAACCACTAGCTTTTCCCAAAGTGCCAACCAATCTAGGCAGTAACAAACTTATTGCTACCAGAATCTTTGAGCTCCAATCGGACACATTTTCACTCTCTGGACAGGACCAAGCAGCACAGGATGGGTCACTTTACAATAGCAGGGCACTACTTGGACTACCTGAGACTGCAGGAAGATGCCATGTCTGGCAAACTCTGTGCCTGGGAGACAGCCTGTGTGCCCACAGAGATGCCTCTGAGTGCCATCTCTGGCACCAGTGCCATAGGTTCACCACCACTGCCCTAGGTAGTTTACACAGGTAATGACCCCAATAGGTAGTATAGACAGGAAATGACCATCGATAGGAAGTATAGACAGCCAATGACCCCCCCATAGGTAGTATAGACAGGTAATGACCCTGCATAGATAATATAGGCAATCACCTTCTCACCCTCTCATAGGTAGATAGGCATTAACCCCTCCATAGGCATTGACTTCCTCATAGTTTTGATTGGTGATCCGCTACTGTAATCAGTAGAATAATCACCTTAGAAAATGTGTAAAAGTGCTAAATAAATGCCGTTATGAGAAATCCTGGTGTTTGTTTAGACACAAGATATCTAAACACGGGTTTTCAGGTTCTGAAGGTAATAAAAGTAAAAGGAGCTGAGAGGTCCTCTGACTTCTTACTTGAGTCCGCTTTAGTCTCCTCGTGATTGAGATTAGATTAAGCTTCACCTGGCTCCCTGCCAGCTTTCAGCCTCAAGTCCCAAGGAATTATGGTCCATGGAGCATAGTCCCCTTCCCTCCACCCAAGGTGCTATCCTCCACATTAAAATCCAAATCCAGCATCCCTCATCCCCCCCCCCTTCTCCTTTCACTGGTCCTCCACAATCAAATCCAAATCCAGTGTCCCTCCTCCATCCCCGGCCGCCTGTCTTCACTGTGTCAGCTGCTAAGTGCGCAAGCACAAACTCTGATTGCTGTGGTCAGTGAGAGCGGTAGATGGGTGACGGAGGAGGAAAGACACTGGCTTTCAATGTAAATGTTGGGGATCAGCGTGAGGAGGAGAAGGGGAGGAGGCAGAGGGACTGCTTCTTGCACTGCTACCTGTCAACTACCAGAGCAATTCCCCACAGTATGTATTTTTATTATCCATATACAGGCAGTCCCCGGGTTACATACAAGATAGGGTCTGGAGGTTTGTTCTTAAGTTGAATTTGTATGTAAGTCGAAACTGTATATTTTATAATGGAAGTTCTAGACAATTTTTTTTCTTTTGCCCCAGTGACAATTGGAGTTTCAAAATTTTTGGTGTAATTGGACCAAGAATTATCAATAAAGCTTCATTACAGACATCTTACAGCTGATCATTGCAGTCTGGGACTATAGTAAAGCATCCAGAGAGCTTCACCAGAGGTCACAGTGGGCAGAGGGGTCCGTCTGTAACTATGGGTTGTCTGTAAGTCGGGTGTCCTTAAGTAGGGGACCGCCTGTATTTTAAGTGGTAGGCAAATCTTATAACATACTAAACAAGTGTCAATAAGTGGACCCACATGAAAACATGGTTTAGGTAAAGCAAAATGCTCCCGATACTACATGAAGGGAAGTGTTGGGAACAGGTTTAGTTAAATGAGAGGCTATAGACTAGGTTCGGGAAGTAAGAAGGCTTCTTATGGAGATGTTGCCATTTAAGGCTGCCTCTGCATGCTCTAGGTCAGTGATGGTGAAGCTTTTAGAGACTGAGTGCCCAAATAATAACAAAAACCAACATTTATATCACAAAGTGCCAACTTGGCGATTAAAGTCGAAACATGCTATATCACAGCTATCAATCGTATTGGCATCCAGAGGACAACATTAAAGTATAAAGAAGGATTATTATTATAGCTTCCATCCAGGAAAACAAAAAATAGTGGGGTCTGCTGCAGGAGCTCTACTAATAGTCCAGCTCTGTCCACACCTCTGAAGTCCCCCTGGAAGCCAAGGATGTGTTGGTTTAAAAATGTGCCAATGGTGACATGACCTGGGCTGCCCGAGACTGCAGGAGGAGAGCTTGAGTTTTGAATGGTGAACTCCATACTAGGGTGAAGGCCTGGGTGCCCACAGAGAGGGCTACAAGTGTCGCCTCTGACACCCATGCCATCAGTTCGTTACCACTGCTCTAGCTGTACTTACCATTTGCATCATTTGGCTGAATGGCAGTGAGTTTAAAAGAATATTCAACATGCGCTGTGTCCCTAGCTCAGACCATATGCGACATGTAACCTCTATACCAGGACTACGCCCTCTTAAAAAAGGTCCTTTTTATAAACGTGGAGGCCGCACACAATACTAAGCCTTATTTTGTCTTGTTTTATATACATTACATCAAAGTTGCATCAGCCTTTGGTGTGTTTTTTCACAATAATTTGGTGGGTAACTCCGAATCCAGGCCTCCATTGGTTAATAAATTTCATTTCCATTGATGACTTTGTTTTGTGATTTTGTATTCAAGGAGAATATTTCATTCGTTCAGGTCTTAGATATGTTATTTGAATGTTCCCTTTATTTTTTTGAGCATTGTATAGTAAGGAGTATAAACACCTCAAAAACTTTGTAACAGAGTTAAATAAGTGCCTCTACAAGGAAACCCGATGTTTGATTTAGGCCGCTACCAGCCTAAATGAAGATGAGGAGCAGCACATGTGAGTTACGGGTGCAGGCGTTCCATACAGCAGACCACTCTGTTTTCAGCCAAAATAAAATCCATAGAAGCCGTGTTCCTATACAAAAGTCGGATTCTTTTAATTCTAAAAAGTGTAACAGGCATTGTAAAAGGTCCCTTTGACATATTGGGGTTCATTTACTAATGGCCCCGCAGACCTCTCTTTCGTCGGACATCCCGACGATTTCCGTTTTGCGCCACTGTGACAGGAATCTAAAAGGGGTTTTTGGTTCACACGATCAGATTTTGGCGCCGGCTTTCATGAGACGCAAATCGGGGGGGGGGGCCTTCAGAAGTTCAGACGGATTCGTACAAACCGCGGTATTTAACTTAAAAATTGTGTCGCAAGCCATACACTTACATACACCGTGAAGAAGGTGAACTCCGGCAGACCTGATCGGGGAAGCAACACATGAAGGATGTAGTGCGCACAATCTTAATGAATTGCCGCAGAGTTCATCCTCGTTGGACAGTCCGGATTAAACCTGTCACTATGGCAACAGATGTAAGTTCTTGTTTAATTGATGTGGAGTAAGCCTGGGTCTGGGACTATATGCAAACCCTTGGATCTGTTTATACTCACCTGTGATAGATTCCCCTATATAGTCCTGTGTGACCTGTCTTATCCTTATAATTACCGCTTAAGTCTTTTTGTGTTTATATGCTCTATTCCTTTAAGCAAGATAGCAGTGAATGTAGCATAGTCCTCACGGCACAGGTGTAGTGCCATGAATGACGGAAGATGGTAGACGGTGCACTTTGATGCCAGCAGCAACTCTGGCGCTGAATAGATGGAGCATTTTCGTTAGTAATCTTCTAATAATGATTCTCCATTTCTGTTTTTCATACACACATGTCTGAATGCTAACCAAACATCACATGTATGTCTGTCCAATTCGGAGAGTTAAGGTTGCAACCTGTTGGCTTAATTTATAAGTCTTGGTTATATTTATGGAGCCATTTTTTGAACAATGTTTTTATGAATTGTAATGCAATTTTATTATATTATTACCATATATACTCGAGTATAAGCCGAGACCCCTAATTTTACCACCAAAAACTGGGAAAACCTATTGACTCGAGTATAAGCCGAGGGTGTAGTATACAGCCAGCCCCAAGTGGTATACAGCCTGCCCCCCTAATGTATACAGCCAGCCTGCCCCCTCATGTATACAGCCAGCCTGCCCCCTCATGTATACAGCCAGCCTGCCCCCTCATGTATACAGATAGCTTGCCTCTCATGTATACAGCCAGCCTGCCCCCCTGTATGTTGAGCACATTTAAAAAAATAAACTTAATTCTCACCTTCTGGCGATACTCACCTCCGATCCTCGGCGGTGGCTCTCGAGGTGGCCGTCGGGGATCGAGAGCCAGTGGCGAGGATCGGAAGCCGGCGCCGAGGATCGGGGGTGAGTATCGCCGGAAGGTGAGAACTAAGTTTATTAATTTAATGTGCTGAACTTCGGGAGCCACTGCCGTGTATCGGGAGCCGCCACCAGTGGATCCGGGCACCAGAGGGTGAGTATTAAAATGTATTTTTTTAATTGACTCGTGTATAAGCTGAGGTGAGGTTTTTCAGCACATTTTTTGTGCTGAAAAACTCGGCTTATACACGAGTATATACGGTACTCGTAATAATTCATGGAGATGGTAAAACATTTCCTCTAACACCTTTTGGAAGAAAAAGAACCACTTTTGTATTGGTGTGTCACTTCTATGGATTTTTTTTCTTTGGTTTAGGCCACTAACGGGCAACATGCCTCAACACCGGTTGTCATGTTCTGAAGGTGATGGAAGTAAATGGAGCCAAGAGGTCTTCTGACTTGAGTCTACTTTAGCCTCTTGGTGATTGCTAATTGCACCTGCTGATTCAAAGGTTGGTAAAGAGAGAAAGAGAATATATCTGTGACGTACATTTTTTTTTCAATTACAAGCAAATGTTATTTGCATCTGGATCATGTTATAGTTGCGCTGAGCAATGAATGGAAGAAGACAAGTAGAGCAGCGTTGGTCGTGGTCCTGTACAGTCGTTTCAATTTTTCAAATCTTGTCCAAACATGATGATAATATTAGAATTAATACTTTACATTTCTGATTTTATCACTTTCCTATTTTTGTTACCAACCAACATGTTTATTTTTATTGTAAATTTTCTCACCTGGATAAAAGACAAGAAACTTCCACAAGTTGACCAACTCATCATCAGTATCAGTGCATGTAAAATTCTAGAGGAAATTCTCCAAGGTATAAGACTGTTGAATATGTCTGATAATCTTATGATGGTAAAGATCTACATGGTTTTGTTTTTAAAGATTATGTTTTGTGATGTCTGGTTCTCCACCTTCCTCTGTGTTTACTTCTGTCTGAAGATTGTGAATGTGAAGAATACATTATACATCTGTCTGCAGAGGAACTTTCAGAAGATCTTGCCCTGGCTCTTCGTCTCAGTTATACTGGGGTCTGTACTTCTCAGTGTTCTAAATGTTTTAAAACACCTAGAACCAACCCCAATCAATTCCACACTTAACACTTTCTGTCCCATTTCTGAATATATCAGAGCAGATAACATTTCATCTTTTATGATTCTGTCCTGGATTGCAATGTTGATCCTCTCCATCTCAGCCTTAGCTATCGTCACTTCTCTATTCAAACATATAAATCAGGTCCAACAAAACTTTGGTGGCTTCAGAAGTCCCAACATGAAAGCTCATGTCCGAGTCTTGAGGACAGTAATATCTTTTCTAATTAGTAATATCATTATTTTATGTACTTTTACAATAATTTTAATATCAGACTGTAACATATTGAATAATTTGATTGTTCCTTTTTATACTATAAGTAAAGTTGTGGTCTGCTGGAGTTTAATCAAAGGAAACCGAAACTTGGAGAAGAGTCTGAGGAACATCTTCCAAAAATTACGTTGTAGCAATACATCTAATGAAATGGAATGAAAGTAAATCCTAATGTGTGAACAACTCTTTTTTTGTGATCTATGCAAGGAATACAGACTTTTTGGAGTTTTTAGATCACTTAAAACACAGTTACTTTGACATCCCATGACTATGAACTGTGTCTTTGGTTGTCTGTAAACACATTTTTATGTCATTAATATTGGGTGATATCAAATTATTATACATCCCATTGCTCAATGTTTATAATTTTAGTCTGTTTTATATCATTGGTTTCATTGGTCTGTTGTATTGATAGTGTATTGATTCTTGGGTCGCTTCACATCTGTAGTAAAGATGGAACAGAATTTAACTTAACACTGTAAAGTTAAACAATGTTGGCTTCATCATGACAATTATTATAATAGTTTAATTTGGAATATTGTTTGACATGTTCTAGAAATCTCTTCTTTGAGAGAGTCTACTAACTCCCCAATGCACACTAAACTGCTGGCACTGTGTGAGATATGAGATAAAATTGAGCAACAGCATATCATGTTGCACCCATGGTGAGTCCAAAACTCCTGACAACTTAGAACTGAATTTAAAAAAAAAAAAAAAAAAAAAGGCTAATGGGGGTCATTTACTAAGGGCCAGATTCGCGTTTTCACGACGTGTTACCCGAATATTTCCGATTTGCGCCGATTGTACCTGAATTGCCCCGGGATTTTGGCGCACGCGATCGGATTGTGGCGCATCGGCGCCGGCATGCGCGCGACGGAAATCGGGGGCGTGGCCGAACGAAAACCCGACGTATTCGGAAAAACCGCTGCATTTAAGAACGGAAAATGTGTCGCTCGGGACGCGCTTACCTGCACTCAGCGGCCTCGGTGAATTCCGGCGCGTTCAGATGCTTTGCAGCTCCACCTGGTGGACGGCGGAGTAACTACCTTATTAAATCCCGGCCGGACCTGAATCCAGCGCAGAGAACTCGCCGCTGGATCGCGAATGGTAAGTAAATCTGCCCCAATGTGTTAATGAGCTGCACGTCCTCTATGGAGCTCCTCTTGGTTTTGGCAGCACAGCCAATAACACACCTCCAGGGAGCACTTGCAGTTCATTAGCATATTGTTAAAATAGCATTTTTTTAGGAGGAAGAGACCATAAAAATTGATTACAGGGCCCAATCCTGCATCAGGGTGCAAAGAGGATTCAGTCCGTAACGGTGATTTATAAGGCATAATTAAGATGGTACATTTCCTTTAAACCATTAGTCCAAGAGAAAAGACACTCCCTTGGAAAAATTCATTGTCTGGGGAAGGATCTTGAAGACTTGTCATGATAAATGGAACCTTGAATGCTGCTGCCTACCAACAAATCCTGAAGTACAATATCAGGCCATCTGTTTGACCTCAAGTTGAAGCACTTGGGTTATGCAGAAGTACAATGATCCAAAAAAACACCAGCAAGTACACTGAAGTTACCAAAAAACACCACCCCCCACACTGCCCATCATGGGGTGGGGAGATTGGTTTCTTATGCCAGCCAAGAAGCTCCAGCCAAGAAGCTATGCAAAAGGAAGGATATTATAGGGAACCAGCAAAATTAAATTGCCCTACAAAACTGTTTTGAGTAAATGTTAGGGTAATACCTGAATGAGCAAAACTTTTTTTAAGACATTTTTTTGATTTTATTTTCTTATGGCACCCACGTCAACTCTGTCCACATAAAAGCTTTATGTTGAGCAACACTACGGAAACGTAACAATAGTCACATTCCTATCAAACATCTGAGAGGATTGAGAAGTGTCTTATTAGAGATACAGGTGCAAACTCAACCAAGAAGCATGTTCTGACATGGTTACTGATCCAATAGAGGAGAATGTGATCATGCAGGAGGGGTGTTGCTTTAGTAATGAACCGCAATAAATTCTGTAAGTCTTACAATACACATTGTAATCAATGTGTAATCTTTGATCAAAGCTTATCAAAGAGGTGATGTGATCGGCAAAAACATCTAACGAGCCTTGATGTTGGAGAAAGATACTAAGCTTTCACAAGGAGCCAAATAAACTACTAGACCATTGGGTGAACAGTGGGTCTGCAGTAAGATTAAAATCCCAGGGTCTTGGCGCCGCCGCACTAAGCAGACAAATTAATGGATTATCCATCTAGTTCTGTGGGGTGACAATGTGGTAACATTATCAGGGTACAGGGTGTATATGTACTTTAATCTGGCTTCTGACATTGTACTAACATACTGACACATAGAGAGATAAGACAGATCAGAGATGATGAGATGCCTATTGGACACACATCTCACTCTCCCTTCCCCCGGATCACTTATCTCCTCGTAGCTTGTAGTCTGCAGCTGCTCTCTCTGCTCACAATGTGCTGGCAGGAAGTGATCAGTGAGTGTCTCTGAGCTCCGGGCAGGGGGCGGGGCTACAGCCACACAGCAGAGAGAAAGATAAAAACTCAGCAGCACGATCTCACACAAAAGTCCAAGATGGCCACCACCTGACCCTAAGTCAGAAGTAACTGGGTCGTGTCTAGGGGAAACTGAAATTGTGTACACCAGGACTGATAGAGAGAGGTTCGACTTATATTTGTTAAATGCTGCATTTTTGTTAATAACAGTGAATTAAAGAATGTGTTATTTTCTTATGCTGAGTACATTTAAGAAACCTGTCTTCATGGGAATACTTCTTTTAAGGAAGACAATGGCCCTTTTAACTGAGGCAATCAGATAAGAAGGTATTGATCCATTTGCAGAATTTTCAATTCTAAGTACTATTAGTTACTATGCACAGATAGAATTATTTGTAGAATTTGTCTCCAAGGGTCATAAAAAATTAGACCTTATAAACACCAGCATCACAATTTTAGCAAATGTGTCTGACTATCCTTAGGGATAGTCATTGCTATAGAAAGTTGGATAGTATCCCAACATATCCCACTGTACATTATAGAACATCAGCACCAATTTATTTTAAACGCTTTGATGCCATGTTAAATCATAATGAGTTTGGGGTTCGATTTACGTAGAAAATCTTGGAACAAAATACAACAGTTCTGGATCTGAAATAAAAGAAAACTGATGAAGGACAAATTGCTAGATACATTTCCTGAAATACCACGTCAACCATGGTATACCGACATGTGGGATAATTGCAATCAATATCCTCTAAAAAGAGAAATTCTAAAAGGCAATGACACCCATAGGTAGTATAGATAAGCAATGACCTCTGAAGGTAATGTAGACAGGAAATGACCCCTTATAGCTAATATAGATAAGCAATGACTCCCCCTAGGTAGTTTACACAGGTAATGACCCCCATAGCAAGTATAGACAGGCAATGACCCCAATAGGTAGTATAGACAGGAAATGACCATCCATAGGAAGTATAGACAGCCAATGACCCCCCATAGGTAGTATAGACAGGTAATGACCCTGCATAGATAATATAGGCTATCACCTTCTCACCCTCTCATAGGTAGATAGGCATTGACCCCTCCATAGGCATTGACTTCCTCATAGTTTTGATTGGTGATCCGCTACTGTAATCAGTAGTATAATCACCTTAGAAAATGTGTAACAGTGCTAAATAAATGCCTTTATGAGAAATCCTGGTGTTTGTTTAGACACAAGATACCTAAACACGGGTTTTCAGGTTCTGAAGGTAATGGAAGTAAAAGGAACTGAGAGGTCCTCTTACTTCTTACTTGAGTCCGCTTTAGTCTCCTGGTGGTTGAGATTAGATTAAGCTTCACCTGGCTCCCTGCCAGATTTTAGCCTCAAGTCCCAAGGAATTATGGTTCATGGAGCATAGTCCCCTTCCCTCCACCCAAGGTGCCAATCTCTACATTAAAATCCAAATCCAGCATCCCTCATCATCCCTCCCCCTTCTCCTCCTTTCGTTGGTCCTCCACAATCAAATCCAAATCCAGTGTCCCTCCTCTCTCCCCGGTCGCCTGTCTTCATTGTGTTAGCTGCTAACTCCGCAAGCGCCAACTCTGATTGCTGTGGTCAGTAAGAGGGGTAGATGGGTGACGGAGTAGGAAAAACACTGGCTTTCAATGTGAATGTTGGGGATCAGCGTGAGGAGGAGAAGGGGAGGAGGCAGAGGGATGCTGGATTTGAATTCAAATGGGGAGAATGATGAGCGGACACCTTGAGTGAAGGGGGGGCACACTCAAGTCCATGGACCACACCCCCCTGGGACTTAAAGCTGAAAGCTGGTAGGGAGGCTGGTGAAGTTTAATCTTATTTATTTTATTAGCCACAAAAGTTAAACATTTTGTACAAATTGTTTTACATTATGCTTTCCTGTGTCAGTGGGAACCTCTGGACTACTAAAAACAGTCCTCTGTTGACAGTTTCCCTTTAAAGATCAGGAAAGAAAGAGAACATATCAGTGACGTACATTTCTATCAATTACAAGCAAATGTTATTTGCATCTGGATCGTGTTATAGTTACGCTAAGGAGTAAATGGAAGAAGACAAGTAGAGCAGCACCAGTCGTGGTCCTGTATAGTCGGTTCAATTTTTCGCATCTTATCCAAACATGATGATAATATTAGAATTAATACTTTACATTTCTGATTATATCACTTTCCTAACTTTCATACCAGCAAACATGTTTATTTTTATTGTGAATCTTCTCACTTGGATAAAAGACAAGAAACTTCCACAAGTTGACCAACTCATCACCAGCATCAGTGTATGTAACATTCTAGAGGATGTGCTTCACAAAATGAGGTTCCTTAATATGTCATATGATGATCTTATGATGACAAATATGTACTTGGTTGTATTTTTAATGATTATGTTCTGTAATATCTGGTTCTCCACCTTCCTCTGTGTTTACTTCTGTCTGAAGATTGTGAATGTGAAGAATACATTATACATCTGTCTGCAGAGGAACTTTCAGAAGATTCTGCCCTGGCTCTTTGTGTCAGTTATACTGGTGTCTGTACTTCTCAGTGTCCCAGTAATTCTTAAATATCTAGAACAAGCCACAGTCAATTCCACACTTAACACCTCCTCTTCCACTTCTGCATATATCAAAGCCAAGGACATTGCATCTTTTATGATTCTGTCCTGGACTGCAATGTTGATCTTCTCCATCTCCGTCTTAGGTATCGTCACTTCTCTTATCAAACATATAGATCAAGTCCAACAAAACTTTGGTGGCTTTAGAAGTCCCAACATGGAAGCCCATGTCCAAGCCTTGAGGACAGTAATATCTTTTCTAATTAATAATATCATTATTCTTTGTACTTTTACAATAATTATGACATCACACAATAAAATATTGAAGTATGTGATTGTTCCTTTTTATACTATAAGTAAAGTTGTGGTCTGTTGGAATTTAATCAAAGGAAACCGGAACCTGGAGAAAAGTCTGAGGAACATCTTCAGAAAATTACAATGTTGCAATACATCTAATGATATGCAATGAAAGTTATTCCTAATATGCAAATAATTGTTTATTTATTTATTTTTTGTGATCTGTGGAAGGGGTGAGAATTTTTGGAATTGTTAAATCACTTATACCACAGATACTTTGACATCACATGACTATGAACTATTTTTTGGTTGACTGTAAACTTTTTGTCATTAATATTAGGTGATATTAAGTTATTATATATTATGTTGATCACTTTTTATTATATCATTTTATTCTGTTTTAACTCTTTGTTTTACTGTTCTGGTTGATGGTTTATTGATCCTTGTGTAGCTTCTCATACTGTAGACTTGTTTGATGCTTAGTAAGATTATTTTTTTCTTCTTGTATCTCTATATGTATTGTATAAATAAGACACCAATTTGGCATTAACACATGTAGCCATATGTTTAATAAAATTCTCCAATTAATCCTCTTGCCTAATATTATCTGAGGTTAAGATGCAATGGAATTTAACTTGACACTTTACACATCACAACCCAATGAAAAAAGTCAAAGCAAGGTTGGCTTCATCATAATAATTATTTTAATAGTTTAATTTGGAATATTGTTGATATTGGTGGAGTTTACTACCTCCTTGGGGCTTACTAAACTGCTGGCACTTGTGGGGAGCCTACAGCTCCTGATATCAAGCAGCTGAATTGGAAAAAAAAAACTAGCTGGCTAAAATATCCTTGAACTGCAAGTGCCCCCGAGGCGTCACCTCAGCTCCTCTTGGTTTCCGGCTAACAACCCCCCCTCAGAGCAGTAGTAACTCATTAGAATATTTTTCAAATATCTTTTTAAGGAAAAACAGACCATAAAACATTATTACAAGGCCAGCTCCTACATCAGTGTTCAAAGAGGATTCACATGAGTACATCCGAATAATGCACATGAACATTTATGATGCCGGCAATGACCATTTATATGAGGCTATCCTGAAAAAACTTGTAGCTCTATGGTTTCTATGTATTGAATAGCGGACCCGTTAAACGTAAGCTGGGGGCAGGATTAGCCATAGTAGGAACCAAACTTCTTATGAAGTTCAGGGTTTACATGTGGTACATGTGGGCGCAAGACAATTTATAAAATAACACCTATGGTGGTTAAGCAAGAAAAGAAATACAGTATATGTCCCTCAAATTAGATGTTACAACTCATTATGAGGTAGAAGATTCCAAATTACAGGAAATAGGCTAAATGGAATTCAACTTCCCCTTCTGCTGCTTAACCACTTACCAACTTGTGACATAATAGTACATCACACATCGGCTCCCACTATTGGAGAGCGCTCACGGATGAGCCCTCTTCATACAAGATAGGTGTTTGCTGCAAACACCCACAGGTAACACCCACATTCAGTGCTGGTACCTATCAGTGGTGTTAACCATGTAAATGTCTCTGGCAAAGTCCCTGAAGCATTTGGACTCAATCACAGCCTCCTGTGAGGTCATTGGGGGCGGCGATCAGTTGCTATAACACACAAACACACAACTTTCTGATTTTAACCCAGTTACTACAATGCGCGATTTGCACATTGTAATAGATGTTGTATAAAATCCTCAAATACTGCTATACTGTGGCACCGCCCAGAGCTCCGTGCACCAAAGTATGAAAAAGTTATTAACGCCAGAAGATGGCACAAGAATTATTTATTTTGTACAGTAGTTTTTAATATTTGTAAATTTATGAAAACATTATAAAACCTATGTAAATTTCCCCATGATCGCACCAACCCAAAGAATAAAGGAGATGTGTTATTTGGGTGCACAGTGAAAACTGTAAAATCTAAGACCACAAGAAAATGGAGCAAATGCAATTTTTCACCAATTTTACTCCATTTGGAATTTTTTTCCCGCTTCCCAGTACATGGCATGTGATGTAATATTAAGTACTGTTACTATTAAGTGGAATTTGTTACGTCAAAAACAAGCCCTCACACAGCTCTTTATATGCAAAAATAAAAAGTTATAGATTTTTGAAAGTGGAGAGTGAAAAATTGAAACCCCAAAAAACCAAAAAAGGGCCTGGTCCTTAAGGGGTTTGGTTCTTTAGATCCTTGTTTCCAGTCTGACCCAATTACATCTATGCCCACCCAAAACTGTAGGTCTTATACTCAGCCTTCCCCTGACTCTACCAAAGTTGACTTTCAACGGGGCTAAATTTTTTACATAGCCAATGCCATATAGAAGCAGTTTCTCAGATGAGTCAAGTATCTCACAATACCTAAAGGGCTGCTGGAGATGACCACTTTTAGACCCTGATGTACTGCACTTACCTCCCTGGGTCATTTTGTAAAAGGCACTTCATGCAGATAATCTGTGATCAATTATGGGTTCTGCTTGTGGGCTAAGCCTGCAGTTAACATATTAATTGATGCAGGGATTACTGCCAAACAGTAACACAAATTAACCCCTTCAGCACAATACAGTAAAATACTAAAATGTCTAACAGATTCTTGATACAGTTATTTACATTCTGCCCCTTAACCAAATACCAATTCATGCTTACCATGATGAAGTTTTGCTAAAAAAAAAACACACATAATAGTGATATTAAAGGAAACCTACCACTGCTTGCATGATGAAATCATGCAAGCAGACCACCCTGTAGGCAACTTAATGCTGATGCCGGCACATAGTTTAGTTAGGCTCAGCGAACTTTAGTTGAGCTAAAAAAACGATTTTCTTACATATGTAAATGAGCCCTCCAGTGCTACCCTACGGCATCTTCGGGCTGTCGATGGCTTCCGATGTTTAATTACTCCCACCGCCTTCATATTACCCGTCCTCCTTCAGGTGCTGAGAGCGGTGACGTCACCAAGCTCTCGGCACTTCTCGCGCATGAGCAAACACTAAGTCTCGGACAGCCGGCCGGCGATAGGTGCCGAGAGCTTGGTGACGTCACGGCTCTCGGCACCTGAAGGAGGACAGCTACAATGAAGGAGGCGGGAATAATTAAACATCGGAAGCCATCGCCAGCCCGAAGATGACGTAGGGTAGCACCGGAGGGCTCATTTACATATGTAAGAAAATAGTTTTTTTAGCTAAAATAAAGTTTGCTGAGCCTAACTAAACTATGTGCCGGCATCAGCATTAAGTAGCCTACAGGGTGGTCTGCTCGCATGATTTCATCATGCAAGCAGTGGAAGGTTTCCTTTAACAAGGGAATCTTTTGGATGTTTGTCAAACTTAAATGTTTCAGACCACTGAAAAAATGTAAATATAATACAAACATAATACATATAAACACAAAATGCAGTTCTTTATTGTTCAGGGGAAAAAGTCATGAAAACCAACAGAGCGATGTGTGAAAAGCATTTGAGAAAAGGAACATCATATCAACAGTAGAACATGGTGGTGGTAGTGTGATGGTTTGGGGCAGGACATGGAGGACTTGCTGTAATAAATGGAGCCATGAATTCTGCAGTCTACCAACAAATCTTCTCTAGGAGTATATCAGGCCATCTGCTTGTGACCTCGAGATGAAGCACTTGGGTTATACACACCAATATATCCACCTCTGAATGTCTTAAGAAAAACAAAATAAAGACATTTGAGTGAGTCCTGACCATAATCCAATTGAGACACTGTGGGATGACCCTAAAAAATGCAGTTCATACTCAGAAACACCTTCCAATGTGGGTTAACTACAACAATTCTACAAATATGAGTGTCCACAATTCCTCCAGAGCAACACAAAAGACTCAATGGCCGTTTTTGCAGACAGTTTATTGAGTTTGTTGTTGATAAGGGCCCAGGGGTGAACCTGAACTTTCTGCTGCCTGAGGTGATCTTTAGAACCATGCCTTGTCCAAACCATCCAATTGCAATATATCAGGTTATAACCTCTTCGGGTATTCAAGTTTTTTTTTTCCACAGATTTTATACACAACATTGTTACATGCAAATGTGATTTGCATGCAGCTCTAAATAAAATTGTCATTGAGTCTGAGAAAAGAATCAGTTTGAGCTGATCCAACAAAAATGGTTTCTTTTAAATTTCTGATTATAGTGGATACTACCAGTTTACTTTTCCTATTTCCATGCAACATCTTTATTTTTATGGTTAATATTTTGGATTGGAAGAAGAAAAGAATGCTTCAAATAAGTGATGTCATCATAACAGGCATCAGTGTCTCCAACCTAGTCTATGGTGGGATGAGGCTCCTTAGATGCTTCAGCTCCATCTACAATATCACGAGCACCATAATTGTGATTTTTGGCTTTAATCTGATGTCAGTCTCTTGTAACATCTGGTTCTCTACCTGGCTCTGCGTTTATTTTTGCCTGAAGATTGTGAAGATCCATAATTCTTTCTATATCTATCTACAGAGGACCTTCCATAAGATGTTACCATGGCTTCTAGTGCTATCTGTTGTAGAGTCTCTGCTTTTGAGCTTTTTTTTGGCAGTAAATTCTTCAAAAAGGCAGTTTTTTGATGGTCAGCTCTATAGCCCCACGTTGAACGTATCCACAAGTATTCAGTCTGCTGAGGTCAGTTTTTCACTCTATTTAAAGTTTTCTCTAGTTGCTTTAGTCCTCTTCGCCAGCTCATGCTTCACCATTACCTATACTCTTTGTAGACACATCAAAGTCTTAAAGAACAACAAACAAGGATTTCAAAGTTCATCAACAGAAGCTCATATCCGGGCCACCATCATTGTAGTCTCACTCTTCGTTCTGTGTACTATGTTATTTACTAATGTGACTATCGCGGCTACTAAATTCTTAGCTGACAAAATCAGACACTTTATAATTGTATTAAATTATGTGTGTGGTGTTCTTAGTTATGTGGGACTGATAAAAGGAAACAGCAAACTTCATAAGACTTTAAGAAACATCATTCATCGTCTTACCTTCTCAAGACCTTCAACTTAAAGGGAACCTGTCAACAGAAATTGACTTAATTAGCCATGACGAGTATGTTGTGAAGCAGACTCAAACCTTCAGGAGCAGGTTTCTTTCATGGACCAGAAAATCAACTTTGAAGTGAGATGTAAACTAGTTGTATAAAGTCTGGGAGGCGGAGCTTTAACATTGAAGTCAAGCTCTCCTCACCTCAGAATAAAGAAGATCTGGTTAGGGATGTGCCTGGATGTAGTGAAGAGGTCATTCTGAAGTGAGGAGAGCTTGACTTCAGTGTTAACTCTCCACTTCCCTGACTTTATAGAACCAAATTACATGCCACTTCAAAGTTGATTTTCTGAACAATGTCACCATGCTGGGACATGACATAGACATGATCTAAGGGGTGTTCAGCTGCTTGATGACATACTGGTAGTGGTTTGTTAGGTCAATTTATGCTGACAGGTTCCCTTTTATCTACTCAATAAAGACTTAGATTATAAAACAGCATGCAGTGGTGGGGTTTACAACTATTGGTAAATTCTGCTTTGAAACCATCTTAAAAATCCATCTCAAAATCGATACTCAAATTCATGTGGAATTTTTCATGGAAGCTGGGTGCCGTCACTTGGGGGAGGTTAGTCATTCCCATATAACATCATTGGGAGTGACTACCCCCCTCAAAATGGCAATGTACAATGCTGCTGGCAGGTTAATGTTGGCGCAGTAGTTTTAATGCCAGAAAATATTATTGGTCGAGTAAGAGACCCAAACAGGATTTTAAAATGTGGGCTGGCCGAGTCCGTCATCACTGATTACAACAACTAAAATCCATCCTGAACACTAAAAATTAATTTTGTAACTCGTACCCAAGGCTCCATGGATGTGTCTGTGGTGGGGGGATGGGTGGGGGGATGGGTGGGGGGTTGTTATTTAAAAAGTTTTGTTACATTGACCAATTTGTTTCATCCTTGCTACAGAATATAGATTTTTTGGCAATTTTTCAAATCTCCAACAAATATGCACTGTACATTTACTCCAAAGTTTCTACCCATCTTAAGAAAAAACTTGGGTGCAGAGGGCTGAGAACGAGGGTCCGGGTGGGGAGGCTTTGAAGAGTCAAAGTTATCATTACATGTAACTGAGAACTAAAGCAGGCAGTGATGGATCAAGGGTGTGATGGGCCCTTAGCTGTATGAGATTTCAAAAAAATAGTTTGATTCAGTGAAGAGCTTTAATAGATGCCTTTTTGACAGAGAAAAAGGCACAAAGCACTCATTTTTGTATATTTCTATGCTTTTTGTGTAAAAAAGTTTTGAGTAAGTAGAGTTTTTTTGTCGCCCTACCCACTTTCCGAAAAATATGCATGGCAAGGGTGGGGACCAGGTTTACTAACTCCCACCCAAGTTTTTCTGTGTAAAAGTGCACTTGACTCCAGCTCTCTACTGCAGTCAATTGTAGTGAGCCTGTGCTCCAAATTTATAAGGAGGCCTGCAAGAAATCACATAATGAGCCCCTACTGCACTGGCATGACAAAAGAAAATCACCTTTACATATGCATATACTTCCTTCTCCTACTCCAACTCCACAGTTTTCTGTGAAGATCGATCTGCCAGCCATTGCTCTGTTTCAGTAGCAGGTAAATTCTGTAACTAGCTGAGCAGTTTGGATGTCTATGGCAAAAGAGGGGTAAACCAAAATTTATGCAAATGATCCAAAATGCACATCTTAAATGACATCTAGCACCAGATTACTGGTGGCAGAGTGTCCTAATTAGGCACCTTGTTCCATCTATGGAATGTGGGTACTGTTTTATTCATGTTTTCGGACATCTTTAATAATCTCTCAGGCTGGCAGTGACCGACTGCCTCTCAGCTTCCCAGACTTTTAATTTATGCATGACCCCACTGCAAGCCTCCTCCTGCTGCTGGCCAGATAACTTGCAGGGATCACACGCTCCACTCTCTCCATGCCTGGCTCTGACATCACCGGCCAGATCCTAATACCCCAGCGGGGAGCAGGAGGAGGCTTGCAGCAAGCTGAGAGGCGCTCGGGAGCCGTCAGCCTGAGCACCTCTGGCTGTTTTACAAAGCCAATATTTTGTTATTAAAGATGCCAGAAAACCTGTTAAAAATAGCCACACCCCCATCCCCTAGCGGGAATGAGCAGCCTAATTAGGACACTCTACCACCAGTTATCAATAGTCGGTGTCCTATGCTAACCTACATTAGGTTCGATTTTTTATTCAGGACAATTCAATTTAATTACTGTGGACAGAACTTCAAGAACATTTTGATAATTCTGCACAGTGCTCAAAAATGCCTGTAGAAGCAAATTGCTATATAACGTTGAGGAGGAATTTTCTGACCATTCCTTCCTGTAGATGTGTTTCAGACCATCAATACTGTAGGCGGCATTTTGTACATCCATCTTTAGGCCATTGCATGTTACAATGGTCAGCTCTATGACTTGGCCAAAACAAAAAATTCCTCAGAGTTCCTCGAGAACTGTTCTTTAGTGGATTTAGTTGTGGGTTTATTGTCTCATTGCAACTCCAGATCATGGTGCTCCTATCACTAATGATAACAGCTGCAGTAAACTTAGATTCTTGTAGTGTCCTTCCACTTCCTTGCTCCCTATTGTACTCAATAAAAGAACTGTATGTATAATAAAATATAAATTGCGGTATATACTCGAGTGTAAGCCGACCCAAGTATAAGTCAAGGTACCTAATTTTAATAAAGAAACTGGGAAAACCTATTAGCTTGCGCATAAGCTGAGGGTGGTTAAAAGCATTGGTCAAGTCCCCAGTATATAGCCTGCCAACCCCTGTAGTATAGGCAGCCCCCCGTAGTAGATAGCCTGCCAGCCACTAAAGTATATAGCCTGCCAGCTCTGTAGTACATAGCCTGCCAGCCCCTGTAGCATATAGCCTGCCAGCCCCTTCAGCATATAGCCTGCCATCCCCATAGCCAGCCCCTGCCAGCCTGCCCACTGAGGTATAAAGCCAGGCCCCCTGTAGTAAAAAATTAACACTGTACTCACCTTTCCTATGCCCCCGCAGTCCTTCTGCTTTGGAAACACCTTGGGTCCTTGGGGCCTTCTGCGACTCATTCTGCTCCTCTTCAGGTCTTCGCACTCGGCCAGACACAGAATACAGTCAGCTGCTTGCGAGGTAATGTTTTGTGAGCCGAGAGAGGGGTCGGAGAGGAGTGGAAGAACCGAAGAGGACCGAAGGACCGAAGAGGCACCGGAGTATCGGAAGCATGAAGGGTTGAAAAACTTGGCTTTACTCGAAATTTACGGGTTTTAACATATTAATAAATAATTCAATGTGTATAGTTTAGGTTATCTATAGTTCTACAAAGTTTACTGACTTTTCAGGTACTAAGAAAAATTTGATAGATTGTTTTTCTTTATTATATTACACCCCTTAATGACCGCCCTATCGGGATTTTCACGGCGTCATTAAGGGTACTTTTGACGCGACGCCTTTCTACGGCGCCGCGTCAGAGAAGATTCGGGCATCGGGTCAGTTTAGTGCCGGTGTCGGCTGTGAATCAGCGCCAGACCCGGCACTAACACGGGATTGGAAAACTCAGATCCCGGGTGTTAAACCCTTACACGCCGCGGTCAAGCATGACCGCGGGTGCAAGTGTGTCCCGTGGATCGGACCTCCCTCTGCCGCTGCCCGGGTCGACGAGTGACCCGAGGTGTCGGCTCCTCTTCTCGCGGGTCCTGCCTTCCTGGCAGGACCCGGCGTAAGTAACTGAGATGGGCGCGGCATGCCAGTTTTACACTTACACGCAATACAAGTGTATTGCAGTGTAGAGGCTTGAATAAGTGATCAGATGATCGTTATTCAAGCCAAATGTGGAAAAGAAAAAGTTAAAAAAAAAAAATTAAAACTTTTTATAATATAAATAACATAAATAAAATAAAAGTCTCATAATCCCAGTAACAAATGCATATCAGTAATAAACCACAAAATAAATATTGGTTATCACCGCGTCCGTATAATCTGTACCATAAATCTAAATCAATATTGAACCCGCTCGGGACACGTAAAAAAAAAAACTCGGAAAACTTCATAAATACAAATTGCTGGAAGACCCGAATCCACCGCACAGGACGCGCCGCTGGATCGTAAATGGACCGGGTAAGTAAATCTGCCCCAATATGTACAATTTAAAAAAAGTGCTGTACATTAATTAAAATTCAAAAAAAGAAATAAAATCCTTTAACATTAGTTACATTTTAAGCAGCCCTTTAACTGTAACACGCTTAAAAAAGAAGCCGTGGCCCTTAAACCAATGTACAAATTACAAAAGACGCTTTAGCTTTTTTTTATATATAACATGGGCATATGAGGGCTTGTTTTTTTGTGGTAGGAGTTGTATTTTCCAATGGGTAGATTTTTATGGTCAGACTGTATAATCTTATTCTCTATGGAATGGAATAAAACGTCTATATTGCTACCTGGTTTTTAATTGAAATATTTCTGCAATTCTCTGTACCATATAAAAAAAATGTGATAAAATGATACTGTAGGTTAGAAGGTGAGTGCCGTTAGTACCGTTAACAGTCACCAAACTACTTTTATACAACAACCTTTTTGAGGAAAACCCATTTGCTTATATGTCGCTGTATTCTGAGAGCTAGGACTTTTTTATTTCTCAATCACAAGAGCTTTTTTGGGACTTGTTTACTGGGTACTACGGTCATTTTGATCGCTTTTATTACATTTCCATAGGAGGTACGGAGAACTAAAATGGCAATTGTCATAGTTTGTCATAAGTTTATGGCTATATCATTAGCACATCTGTGTTGATATTATCACGGGTTATGGGGGAAAAACATTTGTTCAATTCTTAAAGGTTGGAGTCATTTTCAAGCCTATAATATGATACTATGATACGGAGATACAGATACAGCAATACCCATTTTGTGTGTGTGTGGGGGGTGTTCATATTTGATTTTGTGACACACTGGGGGTCATTTACTAAGGGCCAGATTCGCGTTTTCCCGACGTGTTACCCGAATATTTCCAATTTGCGGCGATTTTCCCTGTATTGCCCCGGGATTTTGGCGCACGCGATCGGATTGTGGCGCATCGGCGTGCACACGACGGAAATCGATAACCCGATGGATTCGGAGAAATCGCAGCATTTAAAAAAAAAAAAAGTGTCGCGGGACACGCCCTTACCTTCACCAAGTATAGGATTGTGCACTCCGACGGGCCTCGTCGGACTTCAGCGCAGCAGCGACATCTGGTGGACGTCGGAGGAACTGCCTTAGTGAATTGCTGGAAGACCCGAATCCACCGCACAGGACGCGCCGCTGGATCGATCTGTGGCTGGCACTGCTGAACCTGAAGCCAGGCATGGTTGTGTGTTACAACGGCCGTAACCTGGTGGCGGCTCTGCAACTCGGCAGACTGACAGACTGACACATGTGCCATGCCTGGCCCATGTGTTAATCTGATAGTTCAGCGTTTCCTCAAGACATACCCCAATCTGTCTGATTTGCTCACAAAGGTGCGCCGCATCTGTGCGCATTTCAGGAAGTCCAGCCCAGATGCTGCCACTCTCAGGGCAGCGCAGCGCCGCCTCCAACTGCCCGCTCACCGACTGTTGTGCGACGTGCCTACGAGGTGGAATTCAACATTAACCATGTTATCCAGAGTTTACCAGCATCGTCCTAAATGATCACACAGCTCTCTACAACTACTGGGTTTCAAAGTTGGACATGTGGCACGAACTGGCGCTGTACGCCTTGGAGGTTCTTGCCGGCGAAAGCTCGCCTGGCAGCGGAGCGCCAGCTCCATCCCAAGATCCAACTAACATAGTTTTAACTGCAGCACCTTTAATCTACTACTAGTTCACTGCCTCCATACATGGTCCCCTTATCAAATGAGCTGTGTCAGGCAGAATTTTGGGTTGTTTTCATGGCTTCCACATCAAACTTGTTAACTTTGTCGCCACCCTGCTGTGTAATCCACAAAATATACTGGCAAACTTTTATCATTTACCGATATTATTTCAGCGCTTCTTGCGCATCTGTTTACATTCCCCTCACCCGCCATAACCCAAACTTATAAGAACACTACTACACTTGATCTTATACAAAAGGTTCTTAGAAGTGCTGTTTGGCCATGTGCAACTTTCAACTGTCTATACCCCAGACGCTGGAGCACGAGAGGATATGCAGCACATCATCCCCTTATCAAACGAGCTGTGTCAGGCAGAATTTTCAGGTGTTTCACCAGATACATAGTGGAACTCGGCCCATCTGTCGCCGCCATGCTGGAGACCTGAAGTTGCAATCATAGCAGCGCAATATGAATGCCCCATACTGTCGCTCTTAATCATGGAAGTCGTCTCCATGGCTGCCTCCACATGTCGTCCCCTTATCAAAAGAGCTGTGTCAGGCTCATTTTTCGGGTGTTTCACCAGATACGTTATGGAACTTGGTCACTATGTCGCCACCATGCTGTGTTATCGACTAAATATACCGTCAACCTTTTGTTCACATAGGAAATCATTTCACCTCCTTTGGTGAAACCTGAGTCCATTTAGGGTATGTCGCCATGAGACTCTCTAGCCTGCCACTGCTGCCGCTGCCTCTGCATGCCGTAAAGCAAAATCTTTCCACTCTCATCCCTGGAGAGGAAAGGAGTGTGAGAATGCATGAATACCAGCAGGCCCTGGTGCACAAGCTAAAACAGTATTCCCTTCTGACAACGCTAGCGGCAGAGGGCATACTTCTGCGGGACAAGTAGCGAGGGAGAGTAGGCGAGGAGGCAGCTTTTCTAGCACTGGCAGGGGTACGCTTTACAAGGCCTTTGCCAGTTTAATGTCACCCCAGCAAGACACTGTCACCTGTCCCCAGTCTCGGCAGAGTAGGGCTGATCTTTACAGAAAGATGATGAGGGAGTACGTAGCTGACCAGACCATCGTCCTAAATGATCACACAGCTCCCTACAACTACTGGGTTTCAAAGCTGGATATGTGGCACGAACTGGCGCTGTACGCCTTGGAGGTTCTTGCCTGCTCTGCCGCTAGCTTGTTGTCTGAGCGGGTTTTCAGTGCAGCTGGTGGCATCATCACCGATAAGCGTACACGTCTGTCGACTGACAGCGCTGACAGGCTGACGCTTATCAAGATGAATAAAGCCTGGATTTCTCAGGATTTCCATTCTCCACCAGGTGAAAGAAGCTCAACCTGAATAATGTATGCACTCCACCTCCTCATTTTCCTCCTTCTTCTCCTCTTTGTACACTAAAGCAGAGGAAACTGGCTATTTTTTGCCAGGGCAAACTGGCTCTAGCTATAGTACTCTATGTATTTAATTTTTCTGGAGGGCCACCTACCCGGTCCTCTGGTTTAAAAATTTTTGGGAGTGCCACATACAGGCACTCAATCTATTTAATTTTTCTGGAGGGCCACCTACCTGCTCCTCTGGTTTGAAAACTTTTTTGGACTGCCACATACAGGCACTATCCAAATTTAATTGTCTCCATAGCAGCCTCCACACGTCGTCTTTTTAGCTGCCTCCACACGTTGTCTCCGTTGCTACCTCCACACGTCATCTCCATAGCTGCCTCCAAAAGTCGTCCATATAGCTGCCTCCATACATCGTCCCCTTCTCTAACGAGCTGTATCAGGCAGAATTTTGGGTTGTTTTTTTATGGCTTTCGCATCAAACTTGTTAACTTTGTCGCCACCCTGCTGTGTTATCCACAAAATATACTGCCAAACTTTTATCTTTTACCGATATTATTTCAGCGCTTCTTGCACATCTGTTTACATTCCCCTCACCCGCAATAACCAAGCCAATTACTTATAAGAACAGTACTACACTTGATCTTATCCAAAAGTTCTTAGAAGTGCTGTTTGTAGCCCCCGTCTGCTTTGAAAATTATAGTTTTTTCAAAGTAAACGCTTCTGGCCCCCAGGCCCATTTCGGGTGGGGAGGAGCCGAGAGACAGGGTCTTGGACAGGCGAAAGCTCGCCTGGCAGCGGACCACCAGCTCCATCCCAAGATTAGGCAGCCTCAAAGGCATCCATGCATGCTGCCCCTGCTGTTTCTTGTCCATTTCGCCTCCACGATCCTCCACAGCGTCCACCAATGTCTCCATGCGCAACTTATCAAGCTAAGGGTGAAGGGGTCACTGCTCAGAGCTGTGTAAACAAACACAGGGAGATAAGATGTGTACAGGAGGGAACATTTCAGCCTGTTTCTTTACAAACTAAGCAGAAAGTGTTAATAAAATATATTTTAAAAATGCTCACAACAACCCCCTCACACAATATTATACTATAAAAAAATATTATAAAAAGACAGTTACACTTTAAACATAAACGCTTATAATTTACATATATTCTATATTATTTTAAATTAAACATTAACAATTTAAGAGTTTTTTTGATGCTATGTTATTTTTTACAGCTTTAGTTTTAGGATTAACTATGACAACATTCTTATGACTGTAAATTATAGTTTTAATCTATTTTGGTTTTATTTAACTGTATGTTCAAATCCAGAAGTTACTATCTTTGAATTGTAGAGGTTCAACTCTTTGTAGTCAATGTTTGAATAATATTTTTAATGTTTGAATATGTTTTGAGTGATTAGTATTAGTAAAGGATATTATGGTAATAGTTGTCTCCTTGTTCTTCTAATGTATTTTCAGTCTGCTTGTGTTGTTTTTTTCAGAACATTTTTTGTGGGTACACAGCAATTTAACCCAAATGAGTGCCTTAGAGGGAACCTGTCATCAGACATTGGCCTAATAAACCACTACCAGTGTGTTGTCAAGCAGTTGAACAGCTTCTAAATAGTTTTTATTTTCATGACTCGGTGTGGTGGCATCATCCAGATCATCTTTGAAGTTAGATGCATGTATAAAGTCACTAAGAGCTAAACACAAGTCTCCCTGCAAATTACTCACAATATGGTACTAGCTGCACTACTAATGCCAGCAAGCCCAGCCACAAGCAAACCAAAAAAAAGGAAAATATAACGCTATTGTAGGCCTAAATAAGCCGTTGGGGTTCTCCTATGGCTATTTTGTAGCCTACACTGAAAGCACACTGCTTTGCCAGATTACTGTGAGTTCTAAAAAGAAATAAATGAAAAAAAAATAAATCAGCAGACTCTGCCTAATTCAAATCAAACCCCTAATAAATTGTCCCACTTCGGTGTTTGAGGTGGATATGTGTGTCACTAAGAGCTAAACACAAGTCTCCCTGCAAATTCCTCACAATATGGTACTAGCTGCACTACTAATGCCAGCAAGCCCAGCCACAAGCAAACAAAAAGAAGTAAAATAAAACGTTATTGTAGCCCTAAGAAGGACTGTTGGGTTCTTGTAGAATCACTCCTGCCTAACACTATTCTAATAGAACACCCTAACGCTTTCCCTGACCAGCAGCAGCTCTCTCCCTAGCGGCATCCAGACAGAGAATGATCCGAGCAGCGCGGGCAGGGGCTAGTCTATTCCAGGGTCACCTGATCAGGCCATCCAACCAATGCTATCGACGTGTAAGGGTACCACGTCATGCTGGGTGGAGTGTAGAGTCTCCTGGCTTGTGATTGGCTCTGTTTCTGGCCGCCAAAAATCAAAACGACTGGAGATGCCATTTTCTCGAACTGGCGAAGTATTCGTCCGAGCAGCGAGCAGTTTCGAGTACGCTAATGCTCGAACGAGCATCAAGCTCGGATGAGTATGTTCGCTCATCTCTAGTTATAACCTCTTCGGGAATTCAAGTTTTTTTTTCCACCGATTTTATACACAACATTGTTACATGCAAATGTGATTTGCATGCAGCTCTAAATAAAATTGTCATTGAGTCTGAGAAAAGAATCAGTTTGAGCTGATCCAACAAAAATGGTTTCTTTAAAATTTCTGATTATAGTGGATACTACCAGTTTACTTTTCCTATTTCCATGCAACATCTTTATTTTTATGGTTAATATTTTGGATTGGAAGAAGAAAAGAATGCTTCAAATAAGTGATGTCATCATAACAGGCATCAGTGTCTCCAACCTGGTCTTTGGTGGGATGAGGCTCCTTAGGTGCTTCAGCATCATCTACAATATCACGAGCACCATAATTGTGATTTTTGGCTTTAATCTGATGTCAGTCTCTTGTAACATCTGGTTCTCTACCTGGCTCTGCGTTTATTTTTGCCTGAAGATTGTGAAGATCCATAATTCTTTCTATATCTATCTACAGAGGACCTTCCATAAGATGTTACCATGGCTTCTAGTGCTATCTGTTGTAGAGTCTCTGCTTTTGAGCTTTTATGTGGCAGTAAATTCTTCAAAAAGGGAGTTTTTTAATGGTCAGCTCTATAGCCCCACGTTGAACGTATCCACAAGTATTCAGTCTGCTGAGGTCAGTTTTTCACTCTATTTAATGTTTTCTCTAGTTGCTTTAGTCCTCTTCGCCAGCTCATGCTTCACCATTACCTATACTCTTTGTAGACACATCAAAGTCTTAAAGAACAACGAACAAGGATTTCAAAGTTCATCAACAGAAGCTCATATCCGGGCCACCATCATTGTAGTCTCACTCTTCGTTCTGTGTACTATGTTATTTAGTAATGTGACTATCGCGGCTACTAAATTATTAGCTGACAAAATCAGACACTTTATAATTGTATTAAATTATGTGTGTGGTGTTCTTAGTTATGTGGGACTGATAAAAGGAAACAGTAAACTTCATAAGACTTTAAGAAAGATCATTCATCGTCTTACCTTCTCAAGACCTTCAACTTAAAGGGAACCTGTCAACAGAAATTGACTTAATTAGCCATGACGAGTATGTTGTGAAGCAGACTCAAACCTTCCAGATCAGGTTTCTTTCATGGACCAGTGTGGTAGCATCATTCAGAAAATCAACTTTGAAGTGAGATGTAAACTAGTTGTATAAAGTCTGGGAGGCGGAGCTTTAACATTGAAGTCAAGCTCTCCTCACCTCAGAATAAAGAAGATCTGGTTAGGGATGTGCCTGGATGTAGTGAAGAGGTCATTCTGAAGTGAGGAGAGCTTGACTTCAGTGTTAACTCTCCACCTCCCTGACTTTATAGAACCAAATTACATGCCACTTCAAAGTTGATTTTCTGAACAATGTCACCATGCTGGGACATGACATAGACATGATCTAAGGGGTGTTCAGCTGCTTGATGACATACTGGTAGTGGTTTGTTAGGTCAATTTATGCTGACAGGTTCCCTTTTATCTACTCAATAAAGACTTAGATTATAAAACAGCATGCAGTGGTGGGGTTTACAACTATTGGTAAATTCTGCTTTGAAACCATCTTAAAAATCCATCTCAAAATCGATACTGAAATTCATGTGGAATTTTTCATGGAAGCTGGGTGCCGTCACTTGGGGGAGGTTAGTCATTCCCATATAACATCATTGGGAGTGACTACCCCCCTCAAAATGGCAATGTACAATGCTGCTGGCAGGTTAATGTTGGCGCAGTAGTTTTAATGCCAGAAAATATTATTGGTCGAGTAAGAGACCCAAAC
Source organism: Engystomops pustulosus (assembly GCA_019512145.1). Lineage (NCBI taxonomy): Eukaryota > Metazoa > Chordata > Amphibia > Anura > Leptodactylidae > Engystomops > Engystomops pustulosus. The sequence continues at coordinate 167,595 of WNYA01000269.1, read as the reverse complement.
AGGATTTTAAAATGTGGGCTGGCCGAGTCCGTCATCACTGATTACAACAACTAAAATCCATCCTGAACACTAAAAATTAATTTTGTAACTAGTACCCAAAGCTCCATGGATGTGTCTGTGGTGGGGGGATGGGTGGGGGGTTGTTATTTAAAAAGTTTTGTTACATTGACCAATTTGTTTCATCCTTGCTACAGAATATAGATTTTTTGCCAATTTTTCAAATCTCCAACAAATATGCACTGTACATTTACTCCAAAGTTTCTACCCATCTTAAGAAAAAACTTGGGTGCAGTGGGCTGAGAACGAGGGTCCGGGTGGGGAGGCTTTGAAGAGTCAAAGTTATCATTACATGTAACTGAGAACTAAAGCAGGCAGTGATGGATCAAGGGTGTGATGGGCCCTTAGCTGTATGAGATTTAAAAAAAATAGTTTGATTCAGTGAAGAGCTTTAATAGATGCCTTTTTGACAGAGAAAAAGGCACAAAGCACTCATTTTTGTATATTTCTATGCTTTTTGTGTAAAAAAGTTTTGAGTAAGTAGAGTTTTTGTCGCCCTACCCACTTTCCGAAAACTATGCATGGCAAGGGTGGGGACCAGGTTTACTAACTCCCACCCAAGTTTTTCTGTGCAAAAGTGCACTTGACTCCAGCTCTCTACTGCAGTCAATTGTAGTGAGCCTGTGCGCCAAATTTATAAGGAGGCCTGCGAGAAATCACATATTGAGCCCCTACTGCACTGGCATGACAAAAGAAAATCACCTTTCTTTAAATACCTTTACATATGTATATACTTCCTTCTCCTACTCCAACTCCACAGCTTTCTGTGAAGATCGATCTGCCAGCCATTGCTCTGTTTCAGTAGCAGGTAAATTCTGTAACTAGCTGAGCAGTTTGGATGTCTATGGCAAAAGAGGGGTAAACCAAAAATTATGCAAATGATCCAAAATTCCATCTATGGAATGTTTTATTCAAGTTTTCTGACATCTTTAATAATCGCTCAGACTGACAGTAACTGACTGCCTCTCGGCTTCCCAGACTTTTAATTTTTGCATGCCCCCACTGCAAGCCTCCTCCTGCTGGCCAGATAACTTGGAGGGAGCACACACCCCGCTCTCTCCACGCCTGGCTCTGACGTCAACGGCCAGACCCTAATACCCCTACTGGGAGCTGGAGGAGGCTTGCAGCAAGCCGAGAGGCACTTGGGAGCCGTCAGCCTGAGCACCTCTAGCTGTTTTACAAAGCTAATATTTTGTTATTAAAGATGCCAGAAAACCTGTTAAAAATAGCCACCACCACCCCCCCCCCTCATCCCCTAGCGGGAACGAGCAGCCTAATTAGGACACTCTACCACCAGTTATCTAGTGGTTGGTGTCCTATGCTAACCTACATTAGGTTAGGTTTTTTATTCAGGACAATTCACTTTAATTACTGTGGACTGAACACTGCACAGTGCTCAAAAATGCCTGTAGATGCAAATTGCTATATAACGTTGAGGACAAATTTTTTGACCATTCCTTCCTGTAGATGTGTTTCAGACCATTAGTACTGTAGGCGGCATTGTATACATCCATCTTTAGGCCATTGCATGTTACAATGGTCAGCTTTATGGCTTGGCCAAAACAAAAAATTCCTCAGAGTTCCTCGAGAACTGTTCTTTAGTGGATTTAGTTGTGGGTTTACGGTCTCATTGCAACTCCAGATCATGGTGCTCCTCTCACTAATGATAACAGTAAACTTAGATTCTTGTAGTGTCCTTCCACTTCCTTCCTCCCTATTGTACTCAATAAAAGAACTGTATGTATAATAAAATATAAATTGCTGTATATACTCGAGTATAAACCGACCCAAGTATAAGCCAAGGTACCTAATTTTAATAAAGAAACTGAAAAGAAAACCTATTAGCTTGAGTATAAGCTGAGGGTGGTAAAAGCATTGGTCACAGTCCCCCAGTATATAGCCTGCCAACCCATGTAGTATAAAGGCAGCCCCCGTAGTATATAGCCTGCCAGCCACTAAAGTATATAGCCTGCCAGCTCCTGTAGTACATAGCCTGCCAGCCCTTGTAGTATATAGCCTGCCAGCCCACATTCAGCATATAGCCTGCCAGCCCCATAGCAAGTCCCTGCCAGCCTGCCCACTGAGGTACATAGCCAGGTAAAAAATTAACACTGTACTCACCTTTCTTATGCCCCCCTTAGGTCCTCTTCTTGCTTTGGAAACACCCTTGGGTCCTTTGGGTCTTCTGTAGAGATGAGCGAACACTAAAATGCTCGGGTACTCGTTATTCGAGACGAACTTTTCCCGATGCTCGAGTGCTCGTCTCGAATAACGAACCCCATTGAAGTCAATGGGAGACTCGAGCATTTTTCAAGGGGACCAAGGCTCTGCACAGGGAAGCTTGGCCAAACACCTGGGAACCTCAGAAAAGGATGGAAACACCACGGAAATGGACAGGAAACAGCAGGGGCAGCATGCATGGATGCCTCTGAGGCTGCTTAATCATGCCATTATGCCAAAATTATGGGCAACAGCATGGCCATGACAGAGTGACCGAATGAGGCTAGATAGCATCTAAAACATCCAATAATTGACCCTGACACTATAGGGGACGGCATGCAGAGGCAGCGGCAGCAGGCTAGAGAGTGTCATGGCGACATACCCTAAATGGACTCAGGAAGAACTGTATGTATAATAAAATATAAATTGCGGTATATACTCGAGTGTAAGCCGACCCAAGTATAAGTCAAGGTACCTAATTTTAATAAAGAAACTGGGAAAACCTATTAGCTTGCGCATAAGCTGAGGGTGGGAAATGCATTGGTCACAGCCCCCCAGTATATAGCCTGCCAACCCCTGTAGTATAAAGGCAGCCCCCGGTAGTATATAGCCTGCCAGCCACTAAAGTATATAGCTTTCCAGATCCTGTAGTACATAGCCTGCCAGTCCCTGTAGTATACAGCCTGCCCAGCCCCTGTAGTATATAGCATGCCAGCCCCCTGCAGCATATAGCCTGCCAGCCCCAAAGTATATTGCCAGCCTGCCCCCTGTGGTATATAGCCAGCACACCTGTAGTAAAAAATTAACACTGTACTCACCTTTCCTATGCCCCCCGTAGGTCCTCTTCTTGCTTTGGAAACACCCTTGGGTCCTTTGGGTCTTCTGCAACTCATTCTGCTCCTCTTCAGGTCTTCACACTCGGCCAGCACACAGAATATAGTCAGCTGCTTGCCGACGTCAGTGTTTGTGAACCGAAGAGTGGCCGAAGAGGAGTGGAAGAACCCGAAGAGGACTCAAAGGACCCGAAGAGGCACCGGAGTATCGGAAGCATGAAGGGTTGAAAAACTTGGCTTATACTCGAGTATATATGGTTTTTACATATTCTATATAAAATAATTACATGTGTATTAGTTTAGGTTATCTATAGTTCTTCAAAGTTTACTGACTTTTTTAGGTTACTAAGAAAAATGTGATAGATTGTTTTCCTTTATTATATTAATATGAATTTGAAACATTCTGATAATTCTTAATTTTGTGGTGGGTGGAGGGAATGTTGTGAACATTGTTTCTAACATACTTTAACAGGAATTCTGATAAGTTTGTAAAGAAACAAGTCAAAAATGCCCTTTAAAAGGCTGATCTGTCTAAAAGGCTCAATGGGGCACTTTCTCTCCTTTTTTCTCTATTTGTTTACACAGCTCTGAGCAGTGAGTGTTTCTTTTTGCACTTTCCCTGTCTGTAGTTTGGTATGATAATTATGTTCCAGAACAATGCGAAGGCCTAAAGGAGTGAAGGGGTCCTGCTCAGAGCGTGTGTAAAGAAACACAGGGGAGGGGGAGATAAGAGTGTGTACAGGAGGGAACATTCAGCCTGTTCTTTACAAACTAAGCAGGAAGAAATGTTAACTGAAATATATTTTAAATAATGCTCACAACAAACCCCTCTCACACATATTTATGACTATAAAAAAATATTATAAAAAGCCAGGTACACTTCAAAATAAACGCTTATAATTACATATAGGCTATATTTATTTTAAATAAACATTAACAATTAAGAGTTTTTTGCTGCTAGTTTATTTTTACAGCTGGTAGTTTAGATTAACATCACAATTCTTATGACTGTAAGTATAGCGTTTTAATCGTATTTGGTTTATTTAACTGTAGTTCAAATCCAGACGTTACTATCTTTGAATTGTAGAGGTTCAACTCTTTGTATCAATGCTGGGTTGAATTAATATTTTAATGTTGAATATGTTTTGAGTGATTAGTGATTAGTAAAGGCTATCTGCTGGTAACTAGTTGTCTCTTGTTATTCTAATGTATTTTCAGTCTGCTTGTGTGTGGTCAAAATGTTTTTCAGCAATTTTTTGTGGGTAAACCCGGCAATTTACCCCAACATGACGTGCCTTAGAGGGAAATGTTCATCCAGACATTGGTGTATCCCACCTACTAAACCACTACCACAGTGTGTGCAATTGCAGGTTGAACAGCTTCTAAATAGTTTTATATTTCAGATCGGAATCTTCCTGTCAGGGTGCATCATCCAGATGTATTCTTTGGAAGTTTAGAGCATGTATAAAGTCACTAAGAGCTAAACAAAAGTACTACCTGCAATTATCACAATATGGTACAGCGTGGCACGGTAATGCCAGCAAAGCCCAAGACGACACAAGCCAAACCAAAAAAAAGGAAAATATAACGCTATTGTAGGGCCTAAATAACCTGATTTGGGGTTCTCCTATGGCATATTTTGCTACATACACTGAAAGCACACATGGCTTTGAAGAGATGTGAGTTTAAAAAGAACTAAATGTAAAAAAAAAATAAATCAGCAGGACTTGAACAATTCAAACAAACCCCTAATTAAATTGTCCCACGCGGTGTGAGGTGGATGGTGGTATATGTGTCGTAACTAAGAAGCTAAACAACAAGTCCCCTGCATTAATTCATCACACTTATGTACTAGCTGCACTAATAAGGCCAGCAAGCCAGCAACAAGCAACAATAAAGGAAGTAAAATGAAAACGTTATTGGCGCCCTAAGAAGAACGGTTGGGTTCTTGGTAGAATCACTCCTGCAACACTATCCTAATAGAACCACCCTAACGCTTTCACTGACAGCCGCAGCTCCTCATCACTAGGGCACATCCAGACACAGAATGATCGCACGAGCAGCGGTAGAGGGGGCAGGTGACAGGGCATAGTCTATTCCCAGAGGTGCCCACCTGTGATCAGACATCAACCCAATTGCTAATGACGTGGAAGGGTACCAGGTCATTCATGCTGGGTGGAGTGTAGGTATCCTGGCCGTGTGATTGGCTCTGTTTCATGGACCGCCAAAAATAAAACAACGGGAAAACTGACTCCATTTTCTCGAACTGGCGAAAGAACTCGTCGGAGCGGCCGTTTCGAGTACGCAATGCTCGACGAGCATCAAGACTCGGACGAGTATGTTCGACTCCTCTACTAGTTATTAACATCTGTTGGGAATTCAAGTTTCTTGTTTCCACACATTTGATAACACAAGACATTGTTACAGGCAAATCGTTGATTTGACATGCAGCTCTACATAAATTTGTCATGGGTCTGAGAAAGAATAGTTTGAGCTGATCAACAAAAATGGTATCTTTCAATTTCTGACTTAGTAGTGGATACTACCAGTTTACTTTCCAATTTCATGCAACATCTCATTGTCAATGGTGTGTACAAGCTATTTGTTTGTGGGGATAGAAGAAAAGAAGCTTCAAATAAGTGATTATCATAGACAAGCATCAGTGGTCTCAACCTGGTTCTTGGTGGATGAGTCATTAGATGCTTCAGGTCCATGTCTTACAATATCAGACGAGCCCCATAATTGTGATTTTTGGCTTCGTTATCTCTGTCAAGTCTCTTGTAAACATCTGGCTCTCTACTGGCTCGCGTGTTATTTTTGCCTGAGATTGGCGAAGATCCATAATTCTTCACTAATATATCTGACAGACGGACCTCACAAAAATGTACCATGGTTCTTGGTGCTATCGTGATTGTAGAGTCTCGGCTTGTGAGCTGTATGTTGGCGAGTAAAGTCTTCAAAAAAGGCCGTAGGTTATTTTTTTAATGGTCAGCCTAGAGCCCAACCGTTGAACGTATCCACAAATGTATTCAGTTGCTGAGGTCACGTTTTTCACCCTATTTAATGTTTGGTCTAGTTGACTTTAGTCCTCTTCTGCAGCAGCCATGCTTACCATTCCGATACTCTTGTAGACACCTCAAAGTCTTAAAAGAAACCAACAACAAGGATTTCAAAAGTTCATCAACAGGAAGCCATATCCGGCCCACCATCATTGTCGTCTACTTTCGTTTACTGGCCTGTACTCAGTTAATTAGTAATAGGACTATCGCGCGGCTACTAAATAGCTTAGTGACAAAATCGGACACTTTATATTGTTATTAAATGTATGTGTGCGGAAAGTTCTTAGTTGATGTGGGACTGATACTAAAAGGAAACAGTAAATTAATAAGACTTAAGGAAGATCATCATCGTCTACCTTTCAAGACTTCAACTTAAAGGGAACTGTCAACAGAAATGACTTAATTAGCCAGACGAAGTTGTTTTGAGCAGACTCCAAACCTCCGCGAGTCGGTTTCTTTCATGGACCAGTGTGGTAGCATCATCAGAAAATCAACTTGAAGTGAGATGTAATACTAGTGTATAAGTGGGAGGGCGGATAGCTTTAACATTGAAGTCAAGCTCTCCTCACTCAGAATAAAGAGATTGGTTAGGGATGTTGCCTGGATTGTAGTGAGAAGGTCATTCTGAACGTGAGGAGAGCTTGACTTCAGTGTACTCTCCACTTCCCTGACTTTAGTAGAACCACAAATGTACATGCCACTCAAAGTTGATTTTTTCACGAACAATGTACCCCATGCTGGACATGATCTGAGACAGGTCAGATCTTGAGACAAATGTATGTTGGGTTGTTCAGCTGTGCGCCCTTTGATGAGAGCATACAATACGATTAGATTCGTCATATGCAGTGTCGGGTTTAACATCACATATAGACTAGGTAATATGTACTGCACTGAAACGTGCTTGCTTAATCCATCTCCAACGCCGAATAAATTCGCACAGGGAATTTTCATGGGCTGGGTGCCGTCACGTGGGAGAGGTTGTCATTCCATCTCTAAACGATACATTGGGAGGGACTACCCCCCTTCAGAAATGGACAACGTACAATGTGCATGGCAAAGGTTAATAGTTAGCGCAAGTTACGAGAAATATTATTGGTGAGTAAGAGACCCAAACAGGATTTAAAATTTGGGTGGCGCAGTCCATCATCCCACTGATTACTAACATACCAACAACCTCATCCTGAACACTACAATTAATTTTTAACTAGTATTCACAAAGCTCATGGACAATGTGTGTGGTGGGGTGGAGGGGGTCGGTGTTATTTAAAAAGTTTTGTAACATCGACCAATTTGTTGTCACCTTGCTACAGCGAATATAGATTTTTTGACCAATTTTTTCAAAATCTCTAACAATATGGCAGGTGTCATTTTACTCCAAGTTATTACCCGTCGTAAGAAAAAAGGGTTGCAGTGGGCTTGAGAACAAGGGGTCAGGTGGGGCAGGGTTTGGACAGTTCAAGTTATATTACTGTACATGAGAAAAAGCAGGCAGAGTGATGGATCAAGGGTGTTGATGGCCATTCCTAGCTGATGAGATTAACAAAAAATAGTTTGATTCGTGAGAGCTTTTATAGATGCTTTTTGAAAGAAAGGCCAAACATATTGATTATGCTTGAAAAAGAGCTAATTTTGAGTAATGTCATGCTTTTAGTCGCTACCATTCCGAAAACTGATGGCATGGCAAGGGGGGACAGGTTTATAACTCCCACCCAAGTTTTTCTGTGCACAGGTGCACTTGACTCAGCTCTCTACTGCAGTCATATGTAGTGAGCCTGTGGCGCCAATTTATAAAGGAGGACTGCAGTAATTTGCCCCTACTGCTGGCATGAGCCAAAAGAAACACCTTTCTTTAAATACCTTTACAATCGTATATAATCTTCTTGATACTCAACCCCACAGCTTCTGTGAAAGATTGATCTGCAGCCATGCTCGTGTCAGTAGCAGGTAAATCTGTGAACTAGTAGAGCAGTTGAGGTCTATGGCAAAAGAGGGGTAACCAAAAAACTTTATGCAAATGAGGATCCAAATTCCATCTATGGAATGTGGGTCTATTTTTTCAAGTTTCTGACATCTTTAATAATAGCTACAGGCTGAATGGAACTGACTGCTCTCGGCTTCCCAGACTTTTAATTTTTGCATGCCCCACGCAAGCTGCATCGGCTGGAAAGGCAGAACTGGGAGGGATGACACACACCCCGCTCTCTCCACGCCTGGCCTCTGACAGTCAACGGCCAGACCTATTAAACCCTACGGGAGCTGGCGGACGCTTGCAGCAAGCCGAGAGGAACTTGGGAGCCGTTCAGCTGAGCACCTATAGCTGTTTACAAAACAATATTGTGTTACTAAATGAGATGCCAGAAACCCGTGAAATAATAGAAGGACAGGGCTGGGTAGTACAGGTTAATTAGAGGTGAAAAATATTTTGAGCCTAGGTAAACCTTTCTATTTTGCTAATGTGGTTACAACAGTAATACAATATGACATGTTGCCAAACCTGTTATGTTTGTAAAAATGTTTTCGTAAAAACTTCAATAAAAATTAATGGAACAAAAAAAAATATTTTAGCCTCCCCAAAATAGTTATCACAAAAAAATGCATCTAATCCCACAAAATATAAGTCTTCACATTGCAACATTAACAGGAAAACAAATATTTTATAGCTCAAAACATTGCGCCAATAACAAAATTATGGGAGCGGCAAACTGCCAAGGCCAGGCATTTTTTCCTTTTGAGCCTAGCTGTGTGGCCCACACAAGAATTGACATCCACATTTGGGGTGTCTCTGTACTCGGAACGAGAAAGAAAGAAATGCACAACAAAATTAGTTAAGATAGGTTTTCTCTTTTATCTTTTGTTAAATGTGGTATTTTAGGGTTAAATAACTGTATTACTGAGAAGATAGAACTACTCTAAATTTATCCTCCATTTTGTTTTAATTACGATGAAGATCTCAAAGGGTTACAAATCTTCCTAAAAGCTGTTTCTTTTAGTTTGAGGGTTACATATTTGAAGATGTAGTGATATTTAGGGTGTTTTCAATATTATATATTTCAAAGCTCATTTAAAACAAAAATGACCCCAAAAAAGTAAATTCTGAAATCTCATCGAAAAAATGAAAACCAATGTTTGATTTGTAAGCTTACACTTACCCCTGGGTCTGGCAGTGGCGGCTGGTGCACACACAGTGGGTGCTCAAAATGTAGTAACAGGGAATGGCTGGGGATAATCATGATGTTGTGGGGGCTGTCTGCCCGGGACTGGGTACAGGTGAGCGACTCTCCCAATAACTTGAAAACACTTGCCGAAAGATATGGCTGCCTCAGTCAATATAGCGGAGCTCCGTGCACTAAACTAGTGTCTGACATAGTGTGCAGGTGCAGGTGGTGTTATGCGACAGCAGAGGATAAGTTATTATATCAAAATAAATCGATTTCTGACTGGGGGGCCTGTCTGTTACATGGATTACTGACTGAGGAAGAACCTCCCTATTACATGGATTACTAATTGGGGACCCTGCTTATTACATGGATTACTGACTGAGGGGAGCCCTTCCTATGTCATGCATTACTGACTGAGGGTATCCTGCCTATTACATGTATGTTAAATGTGTACCCTGTCTGGGCTACATTCAATGTATTTTCAATGTATTCAATTATTTTGCACAGAGGAACCATTAGTTTGAATGACTGAGAGGTCAGACATTCACATGTCGTTGAAGCTGCTTCTGCTTCTGCTCATAAGCCATCCCAAAAACTACAAGCAACCACATGCTTACACAGATTTCTTTCTACATCTCTTATTGGTGCTTTGCAATTATCATGTTCTTTCTTTGGCAAAAATAAATGATAAAAAAGAGACGTACCTTGATATAAATTTCAAGCAAATGTTATTTGCATCTGGACCATGTATTAGTTACATGACTGTACAGAGGAAGACAAGCAGAGCAGCTCATTTCATGATAGTTTGTATTTGCTATTCAATATTCATGCTTATACTTCACAATTTATTGTTTTTTATATTATTGACACCAACAAACATGTTTTATTTTTTTGTTAATCTTCAGAACTGGATAAAAGACAAAAAACTTCCTAAAGTTGACCAATTCATCATCAGTGTATGTAACCTTGTCTAGGAAATGCTCAAGCCTAGAATGTTTCTTAAAGGGGTCTTCCCACTAAGAAAATGTAGCCCCTATCCATGGGATAGGGCCTAACTTGTAGATCAGTGGGGGTCTCAATGCAGAGACCCCCACAGATCGCAAATACGAACGGTCCCATGGGGTCCCATGTACCCTAGTCGCTCCGACAGATTAATGGAGCAGACGGCCACATATGACCATTCTGCTCCATTAATCTCTAGGGAGCTGTCGGAAATTGCTGACTGCTACGCTTTTTCAGCACTGAGACCCCCACTGATCTGCAAGTTAGGCCCTATCCCGTGGATAGGGCCTAACTTTTCTTTGTGGGAAAACCCCTTTAATATTATTAAGTAGATGACCGGATCTCTTTTCTGTTCAAATTATTATAAATTATTCTAAAAAATAATCAACTGATGTGTTTATCTTCAGCAATAATCCCTGGTTTCAGCCTCTAAAATTAATCTGTTAATATAAAATTAGCTGTGGGTTAGAAATAAATGACCTCATATACTATAGCCTGTATCTAACTCTGTGTACCCCTAGTCTGAGTCAGTACACTGTGTACCTTGAATCTGTCTGGAACCCTGTGCACCCTGAACCTTTCCAGAGTCCTGTTTATCCTGAGCCTGGCCAGAACTCTGTGTACCTAAAACCTTGTCTATATTTATTCTTATTTCGTTTGCCATATAAGTAAAAATTAGTAGATATTATTTTTATTATATTAAAAAAGGGAGCAATAATTGAATATACCTGCGCTGGCTAGACAATGTATCTATAGGTATGTTATGTGTTGTATACTGGGAAATACTGGAATCCCTACACTGAGATTGACTGTAAAGGGACCAATTATAGTGTTTGGTAAATCACTGACCTGTGACACCAATTCTAGCGGGTTTCCACAGGTCCGGTAGGTATATGCTGCAGTGCAGTCTCTTAAAGTTTTCAGGGATTCTTCACCCCCAGCCCAAATGAAGATGATGTCATCTATAAATCTACGCCATAGGTCCGACCAGTGGGTGAATTGTCTCCTCCTCCCATCTTCCCAACTCCTACCTGTCCTTCTGGACTATCCGTACCATTGGGTGACGTCACCGGTACATCCGTTTTGCTAGTTTGACTTAGCGAGGCCGCCGGCCGGGGCTTCGCTGTTGTTCAGCTATTGCGTGGACCACAACGGGGAAAATAGCGTCTAAAGGAACGCGAAGCTGGATTTAAGAGACTACTGCAGCATATACCTACCGGACCTGCGGAAACCCGCTATAATTGGTGTCACAGGTCAGTGATTTACCAAACACTATAATTGGTCCCTTTACAGTCAATCTTAGGCTACATTCACACTACAGTATGGGGGACGTATATACGGCCGACGTATATACGGCCGATATACGTCCCCCATACACTCCTATGGGCTCACGGCCCTGTACGGGAGCGGTACGGTGCAGCACACGTGCGGCACCGTACTGCTCCGTAGCCCGGGGAAAGATAGGACATGTCCTATCTTTCCCTGTATTACGGCGCCGTGCGCCATTAGTTTCTATGGAGAGGGGCGGGGGTGAGCTGCGCTCACCTCCTCCTCCTCTTCCCATCCGCGATTGCGGGGGCCCGACCGTGATAGGTCTGCGGCGGCCACGGCAGTTGTCGCCCCAGACTTTAGCCTCTAGTTGTACCGGGATTTCCAGTATTTCCCAGTATTACAAACAATAACATACCTATCTAGATACATTGGTCTAGCCAGCGCAGGCAGTCACTATTCAATTATTGCTCCCTTTTTTAGTAAATAGCGGTGGAGAGCACACGCTGATACCAGCGACGGCAATCGTTCCAACTTCATCTTTAGCGTGCGCCTGTGTAAATTTTAATATATTTTTTATTATATATTAATAAACATTTATTTGGCTGAAACTCAGACAAGTGTGCTGCGGGACTTCTATAAAATCATAAATGTAATTTTAAAAAGAACATTCTTCAATTAAAAAGTTAGTACAAATATATTTATTCAAAAGCCAGACCTCGTGTTCAACCATTCGCTTTTATTCATGGTATAAATAAAATTTGTTATGCAGAAACGAGCCATCATACATCTCAGTGCACACAAAATAAAAAAGTTATGGCATTAAAATGTTTTAAAACTGAAACTTAAAAAAGGGGAAAAAGGCTAAGGGGTCATTACCAAGGGGTTATTGGAGATCTGAAATATAGCTAATTTTCAAACCAGACGCCATTTTAAAAACTGTGAACAATGAAATACTCTTGGGGTGTGCAGAAAGTAAAGTGGATTATTGTGCTTTTAATAATGAAGAATTACAGAGGGCAAAACTTCTCTGTACCCAAAGTTAGGAGTGGATCAATCTAGGCAATAAAAGTGGTAAGCACTAGTGATGAGTGGACCTCAGTGAGAGCCTTGGGTACTTGAAAATCTGTTTGGGCCTGGGTTAAAGTTCCGAACCTGGACTTGAACCACACCCCCAGTTATCAATTTAAATGCCGGTGGTGGCAATCCAGAGGCCATTTAAACTGATAATGCCCACCACCAGTGCTATGGTCTTGCGACTGCATGGTACCACCAGGTTGTTCCACAGGTTAGCCCGCAGTGGCAGCCAAGGTCGAGGTACGTTAGTGGAAGACAGTTTCATGGTGAGGTTCAGACACAGGGTCAGGGCAGGCGGCAAAGATGCAAGGTCAAGTCCAATCCTGGGTCAGCAACGGGAGGTCTAGGCAGATGGGAACGGGAACACAGGCACACGGGACACATGGACACAGGAATACTCAGGAATGGAAGCTTTCTCAATGGTGTAGGCACTCAAAGATCCGGTGAGGCAGGAAGGGAGGTGCCTGATAATAAGTTCAGCCAGCACACCAATCAGCGGTGCACTGGCCCTTTAAATTCCCGACAGCCTAGGAGGCGGGGACACCCACGCATGGCAGTGCGCTGGAGAGCAGGAGACAGGACAGGTGAGTCCGTAGCGGCTGCCGGAGCGGGGGCACTCAGAGGAACACGAGTGCGCCCGCAATCCGAGACAGGGATCGCTGGAGCACCCGTGCGTGGCATAGTGTAATGTATGACATTCATTGGTATCATTATTCTGCCACTGGTTCCAAGGATCTCCCAGGTTCAGAGTACAGAGTTAAGAACAGAGGTAAGACAAGCTCCTCTTGTCCCCTACCATAATATCAATTCTCAATTTTAACTGGCAACTTACAAATATTTTGTTCCATTCCTCTTTTCATTGTTTTGCCTTTTTATATGCTGTTTATGGAAAAAGAAAAGAGAGAGTAACGTCTGTGACATACAATGCAATAAATTACAAGCAAACTTTATTTGCCTCTGGATCATGTGATATGTAAATTAATGAGTGATTGGAAAACGACAAGTAGACCTGTTCGGGACCTGGTAGGCTGAGTTTGTAGTCCCTTATCCCAAGAGGATGATGACGCCCTTGGAGTTAGTTTCTTACATTTTGGAATTTTTATCTCTCCTATTTTTGATACCAACAAATATATTTATTCTTATGGTTAATCTTCTGACCTGGATAAAAGAAAATAAATTTTCACAAGTTGAGCAGCTCATCATCAGCATCAGTGTCTGTAATATTGTGGAAAAAATGATGGAGTTTATATGGTTTCTAAATATAATTTACAATATTCCAGTAATGACTAAAAATTACTTTGCTTTGGGTTTTCTGGCCATGTCCTGCAATGTCTGGTTCTCCACCTTCCTCTGTGTTTACTTCTGTCTGAAGATTGTGAATGTGAAGAATACATTATACATCTGTCTGCAGAGGAACTTTCAGAAGATCTTGCCCTGGCTCTTCGTGTCAGCTATACTGGGGTCTGTACTTGTGAGTGTCCCATTCATTCTTAAAATCACAGAAGAAAATTCATTAAATTCTGGATTCAACATCTCCTTAAATATGCAAAGTATCTCTACATTTATAGATTTAACAGAGGAGGATATCTTATCTTTTATGATTTTATCCTGGATTGCATTGTTGATCTTCTCCATCTCAGCCTTAGCTATCGTCACTTCTCTAATCAAACATATGAATCATGTCCAAGAAAATATTGGTGGTTTCAGAAGTCCCAACATGAAGGTCCATGTCCAAGCCTTGAGGACAGTGATATTGTTTCTCATCACTAATATCATTATTTTTATAGTTTTGACAGTAAATTTAACATCACCTGGTAACATATGGAGTTATGTGATTATTCATTTCTATAATTTAAGTAAAATGACTGGTTGCTGGAGTATAATCAAAGGAAATCGAAATCTGGATAAGACTTTGAGGAACATCTTCAGTAAATTACATTGTACTAATACATCTAATGATATAGAATAAAAGTATAGAAATATAACTTTTGTATCTTATTATTTTTTACATTCACTCATAATTAATTTTATCTTGGTCTTTAACTAGACTTTAACTAAATTTAACTAAACCTTTAAAGATTTTTGTTCAATTTGACTTGAAACTTTATTTTATTTGAACTGTACTCTTATCAAAATTCTTATAACTTTTGTATCTTATTATTTTCAACATTCACTCATACTCATTAGGGGATATTTATCATGGAACTGGAGCTGTGATGCATGGGGGCGGGGCTTGAGGCAGAGTGAAAGAAAATCAGCAGCTCGAACCATCACACAGAAATGTGTCGTCTTGACCCTAAGTTCCCTAGGGCGGCTATGAGTTGCAAATCTTTGCCTAATTTAAAGCCACTGCTGGATGGCCATTAAGCCCACAGGGGGAAATCCCGGTGGGCTGACAATCTGTGGATGCTGCGGGCCGGTCTGGGGTCAGCGGGGCCAGTCTAGAAAAATAATAAAAGCTGTACTCACCTTTCCGACGATCCCAAAGATCAGAATTAATCCAGTCTGACAGCAATGGACAGTCCAGTGTCCGGCGGGCGCTACACAGATGTGACGGTCAGTCCACACCCGCTTGCCAGCACGCTCCTATTCTAATTGATTCTAACGAAGTGGAATTCGTTTAGAATTTCAGGAAAACTTCGGTTCGGCACTAATCCAAAGTTTACAGTGATTCGTGGGAACGATTTTTTCCCCCCTTTATTAACAAAATGGCCACGAGCACAATGGGTTACATGGGGCAGAGAACTCTGGGAAGAATAAATGAACACCCTCGATCACATGTGCAGACATGTAAGCCAATAAGCCACCCGCAGGCTTATGTAACGTCACAGCCTTAAAAAAAAAGACGTCCATTTGCAAACCCATGATTTCACACTGCATGTGTTGTCTCTAGCGTCTAGCTGCTTATACTCAGTAGCTGATGGAGTGATTTTTGCTCAAAGTCCAGGGTATATGTTTTGGGGCATCTGTATACCCCAAATTTCAATTCTTTTTTTTTTGCTAATGTAGATATTAATAAATTTGTGTCAAATCCACATAGTTCCTGAAGTGATTTTTACTCAAAGTCCAGGGTGTCAGTTTTTGGGGTTCCGTATTCCCCATATTCAACATAGTTGATTAACCAATATGTAAGACAGAGAGGTGGCAGGTGGAGCAGGCACAGGTCGCAGCACAAAAAGAGGACGTCGCAGAAAGTGTTATCTAGCGGCAGTGTGTTGATAAACAATCCAAAGGTTCTTGATTGGTTGACTAGGTCATCCACTTCCTCCCAAATGACATAATACAACCCCAGATAAGAGTCCATGGGTTTTTCAGATACATGGCCCAGGAGCAGGTCAGCGGCCCTCATCTGTCCTCAACCAGCCTCTGTCCTGTTCATTTCCATCCACCTGATGCCACACATCTGCTGTCAGGTACTCCATCTGCCTCCCACCATTTTTACCAGGGACTAAAATTGTCACCCACCTCCACACTCTGTCATTGTGCCACACTGTGGCCTATCATGTTGCTGCCAGCTCCATAATTTGTCATTGTGCCACTCTACTCATGCTGCTGGCAACTGACCGCTGTCTTCCTGGAACACTGTGAGATTTCCATAATGCTGTTTTCACCTTCCACCACTCTATGACGTTGCCACTATGTTTGGTTTTTACCTTCATTTCATTTGTCAGAAGGAATGGAAAGTTTCAGGATTGATAGCTAAAAGCATGAGTGGATAAAGAACACAAAGGACATGCAAATATCCCATATCATCTCTGTTTTGGATCAACTCCTGTTTGTTTTTGGCTTTAGCAATACTGATGGATTATTGACTAATTGAAAGCTGACACTGACGGATGAAAAGAAGGGCAAAGTGATCAGTGACGTCAATGCAAAATTACTGCCAACACCCTCTCCACTCTTTTGGGGGGTTTCTACATGTATCAGGGTTTAAGAACAGTTTCTGTTGTAATCTTTGGAATCATCTGATCTCAGTGTAAAAAGAGTGCACTACTTGATGTTATAGTGAGATCGTGGCCCTCAGCTCAGTCCTTTCGAGCAGACACAGAGGTTGCCTTGTCAGGCTGCGTTATCGCTTCACTTATTTGGTCAAGTTGGCCTCTGTAAGTGCACATGGAATTGAAGAGTGAAGCGATTCTAAGAGCAGCGGCTGTCATGTGCGTGTCATACTAAAACACAGCATTGTTTGAAGACCAAACCATGTTCCCTACGCACCCTATAGGCTGTCTGAAGCCCAGAAATATCTGTTTTCGCCATGATTCGATTCGGGCAAATCGAATTTTGTCAGAAAGTTTGGTGAACTCGATGAATAAAATTTTTTAAAAATTCATCAAGTGAACACACTGGTCCGAGCTTGATGCTCATTCGAGCATTAGCGTACTCGTAACTGCTCGTTGCTCGGACGAATACTTCGCCCGCTCGAGAAAATGGCATCTCCCGCCGTTTTGATTTTTGGCGGCCAGAAACAGAGCCAATCACAAGCCAGGAGACTCTGCACTCCACCCAGCATGACGTGGTACCCTTACACGTCGATAGCAGTGGTTGGCTGGCCTGATCAGGTGACCCTGAAATAGACTAGCCCCTGCCCGCGCTGCTCGTATCATTCTCTGTCTGGATGCCGTTAGGGAGAGAGCTGCTGCTGCAGGGATAGCGTTAGGGTTTTATATTAGCTTACTGTTAGGCAGGAGTGAGTCTACAAGAACCCAACAGCCCTTCTTAGGGCTACAATAACGTTGTATATTTACCTTTTTTTGGTTTGCCTGTGGCTGGGCTTGCTGCCATTAGTAGTGCAGCTAGTACTATATTGTGAGGAATTTGCAGGGAGACTTGCGACCGTTGTGTTTAGCTCTTAGTGACACACATATCCTCCTCAAACACCGAAGTGGGACAATTTATTAGGGGTTTGATTTGAATTAGGCACAGTCTGCTGATTTATTTTTTTTTACGTTTATTTCTTTTTATAACTCAAAGTAATCTGGCAAAGCAGTGTGCTTTCAGTGTAGGCTAGAAAATAGCCATAGGAGAACCCCAACGGCTTATTTAGGCCTACAATAGCGTTATATTTTACTTTTTTTTGGTTTGCTTGTGGCTGGGCTTGCTGCCATTAGTAGTGCAGCTAGTATCATATTGTGAGGAATTTGCAGGGAGACTTGCGTTTAGCTCTTAGTGACACACATATCCACCTCAAACACCGAAGGGGGAAATAGCAATTTTGTGTTGACTACGGGTGATGAGAGGATCAGATGTAGAAGAAATTGGGGTTTCCTGTTTGGCGTGTTAAGGCGGCGGCAAAAACCAGAGGGTCTTCAAACAGGCATCCAAACCCCACAGAGTGTGTCCCTTTTAAGGCGGGGGATATAGTTTGTCGCAACCTAGCGAACTCTAGAGTGACTCTCCATACGAACTATAGTAATAGTTATAAGTTTCTGCTATATCAGAAGTTGTGATAGACACCGAACGGCTGAGATCTGAGATTTCGATTATTTTCTAAGCACTAGACCTGGACCCTGCAGACTTGTGTTTGCCTGAATGCATTCTATTAAGCTGCAATAGGAACAGATGCGCATTACACAAACCAAACACTGCATGCCATGAAGCCACCCTGTCATTTTCGAGCCAGGGCTCTTCTTAAAAGCCCAAGGTATTGAGAGTAAATACTCGAACAGGTGGACACCATGCCTTGACGTGGCATAGAGACGGTAGCCGTTTATTATGAAGGACAAATAACTATGCTGCTTGTTGGCGTGTACTGTATTCTGTAAATGCTATCAAAATGTATGCCAATAATACTTTATACTAATATAGGTACAAGTATGAAAAAGAATGATTTTATATCGGAAAATTCTCGTAAAATATCCTAAAACTTTAAATGTCATGTTCAGCTGCATCAGATCTATTCACAGATCTCCCCCTGTCTTTAAGGGACTACTGGAAATAGATCATGCAAGGATAAGCATCTGCTATGAAAACCCTTAAAATACATGTAGGTAGTGCGAATAGCGGCCCCACATTTAATGAGGAAACCTGTCACGAGGAACTCGTTTTCACCTACAAAGACAGGTGTAGAAGCCCCTTACAGCTGCATTGGAAATATGTTCTGCATTTCAAGCATATTGGATTACAATTTAATTGTGTGTTATAACTCTACGCTTGCCACCCTGACAGAAGCCTATGTGTGGACTCAGGGGTTGGGCTCTGGTTGGTGGGCATTTCAAAAAACAACTGGACTATCTAGCTCTCAGGCCCCCACTTTGTGAACTCCTGTACAGCTTCCTCACTCCCTTACTGAATGTCAGCTTCAGGCTGTGACTCTTTGAAGCTGCAGGAGGAGAGAGCTGTTACAGCGACAAGAAACCACAAAGTTTTTTTTTTTTATTAAATGCATTCAAAACAAAAGCCCAACCCTGGAATACACAGAGGATTCTGTCGGGGTGCGAAGTGGTGGCGCCGGTTAAGTATAAAACAGAACATTATATTGCCTAATGCTAAGAGAAAGCAGAATGTATGGGACTCCATGCCCCAACCTGTCTTTTATGGAAAATGATGGTCCCTGGTGACAGGTTGTTTTAAGTGTCTCAAAGGGCGTCCGAAGCTAGTGGGATCGCAGGAACACTTAGGACCAATCCCTTCATAGTAATGACCTGTGGTGTATGATCAGGATGCGACGGATCTGTGGATCCTCTGGACCACCGCGGGAGGTGGGTACTAGCCGACACCTGAGCCGAACGCGAATCTGCACCAGACAATAACATATTGCGGCCACCTCATTAGGGACTCTGAATCCTCCTCAGGGTGGTACATATCATGGAGTACCCAAACTTAAAGGGTTGTCTAGTATTTCATCATACTTGGATCAGTGGGGGCCCTAGCGCCAACATATCCGTTGCACCAGACAGATTTTTGGTTTTAAATGCCGGCGTTTTTTTCAGAACCGGCGTGTTTTCGCTTCGGCCACGCCCCCCGATTTCCAATCGGTGCAATCTTCCGCCGTATGCGCAAACAATCCGATCACGTCGCGCCAAAATCCCGGGGCCAATTCAGGCCCGGGAAATCGTCGAAAAATCGCGAAATATCGGCTATTAATAAAGACGTCGGGGAAAAAGGAATCGGCGCCAGTAGAAATGAGCCCCCATATATTTGGGGGCCTGGCACACATTTGCCACTGGGGGCTCCGGTGAGACTTCCAGTTACGCCACTAAATCTCTCCCATTATTTACTTTTTATTAATACACAGACATTTTTTTTAAAGACGTAAAAAAAAACCTCTACCCTCCAAATCCTGCGGTATCTGGATTATCATGCCAAAGAAGAAATATTGAAACCGAGATCCCATCATTGATGAGACAGGCGAACATCATACATAGAAAGTATCTCATTAGCGCGAGCGGATCTTTATATTGGCACGCTGATTTTCGACGGGGAGAAAAGACTGGGAACCATCAGACACATTCGCCGACAGAGTTCTACACCACTTGGCTCCTACTTAGGCCAAATAAAATGGACTCTGAAGTACAAATTTCTCCAAAGGAGATTCTGAACAATAACCAGTGGCAGTTACACACGAAAGTTGATGAATATCACAGAAAATAGATGCTACACCATATCGAAGGAACACCGGCTTTGCTGGGGATTCTGAAAGTACCGCCAGATTGAGGAGTTTCATTTGTAAAAGAAAGTGGAACAAAAAAATAAACAAGAAAAGCAAATTATACAACTACAGCATTGGAAAGTGTAGTCAGATTTTTTGAAAAATATTATGTAAGTACACTGACCGATAAAAGCCGAGGGCCCCTAATTCTACTACAAAAACCGGGAAAAGTATATGACTCACGTATTAAGACGAGGGTGAGGAAATGACATGGGTACAGCCATTCCCAGAATAGACAGCCCCCTTTTGTAGTATATAGCAGCCAGCCCTCCCTTTAGTATACAGCCAACCCCCTGTTAGTATACAGCCAGCCAGCCCCCTTAGTAGCCAGCCAGCATTCAACGTTACATACCCTATATATAACTATTACAGTCCCAGTATAATTGTCATGTTGATATACAATTCCCCGTAATAACTATATACAAACCCCCACTTATAATAACATATACAGAACCCCTATAATAACTAAATGCCAGTGCCCCCCTATGTAATATTAACTACATTACACCCCTCTTAATAAACTATAGCTGTCCCCTTATAAATATACTGTATTAACAGCCCCCTATAAAGGTAGACATCGCATCCCCTGATAACTATTAATACAAGTCCCCATATAAAAAATGTATTAAACAATACCATAGCTTATAATATATAAAGTTACCATATTCATAACTATATACAATCCTTATAAACTATATACAGACCCCTATAATAACTAAATACAGTTCCCCCTATTTATAACTGCATACATTCCCCCTATAATAATTGTATTATCAGCCCCTATAACTATTATAAAAGTTCCCTATAATGAACTATATATACAGCCTCCCTTTATAATAACTACACATTTACGATGTCCCCATTAACACAACTATATACACCCCCATTAGAAATATATGCAAGCCCCTATAATAACTATATACACAACAAGGTAAAAATAATAAAATATGAACTCTATCCTTCCATCAGTTCTCCGATGGCCACTAACCTCCCTTGCCTTCTCATGGTTGTCCGGGTGAGATATCAGCGATGTAAAAACAAAGAGGGGCAAGAGCGCCCGTTAAGGCGGCCCGCCATGATGTTTGCGATGTTGCTGTGACCTCACACGCCAGCCGACATCACAAGATGTGCGACACAGCGGCGCAGGGCGTTGCCAACTTTATTACATCCGATGCGTCTATGGCAGAGTGATGGAGGAACACTTAAGTGCCCTAGAATGAATCAGCGGGACTATTGGGGGATATCGCCGGGCGATGCCGACGAGCCAAATACATGTTGGCCGAATCGGCAGTCACTCCCCCACATTGGGAGGGGGGCCAAGTTAAGGGCAAGGTGGTGCGGAGGGTCCCAGGCCTCCCGTCTGACGTGCACTCCCCCTATGATTCGGCCCTGGCGCCGAAAATTGGGGGCGCCGGGATCGGTAAGTATGTAAACCCCCCAGTTTATTTTTGTAAAGGAATCGTGTGTAGCGACGGTGAGGTTTTTCCTCCAACAGTTTTTGTATAGAAAGTAAGAAAAGTGTTTGATCCCAATTTTATCCTGCACATGTTAACAAAGGTCTTATTTAGTTCTGGAGATGTGTACTTATATCTGACACATGGAAACAGAAGATGAGACAGATCAGATTCATGAAGATGGATATAAAGGCACACAATTACACACGCAGCACCATCACAACTAATCACTAAATCACACAGTCACAGTCAGCACTGCAATGCCCCACCTACCCTCCAGGAAGTGTCTGTACTGCCCGCTATTTCCTATGCCTCCCCATGCTCTACATACAAAGAGAGCCAGTGAATCTGCGAACCACAGTAAGGAGTTTTTATGGTCGTATTCCAGCGACAACCAAAATATAAAACCAGGACTGAATAGAGACAGGTTGGAATTGATCTGCTGAAATGCCCGGTATTTTTGTTTAATAATATTGAATTAGGAATGTGTTATTTGTATCCTGAGTTATTAAGAATTTGGTCTCGATGGGAACACAGTTTGATAACATGCATTTTTGGTGCGGATGCAGTTATGCGCCAAAATCAATAACGTTTGACTCTCTGCTTAGTAATGGACAATCAGGTGGAGTCTTGATGTTTGACCTACATCGGATGAGGCAAGGCAAGAGTACAGCCACTCTAAGCCACATACTGTAGGAGAGCGTTGTTCTAGGTATTCCCGTTTCCCCGGAAAGCGGTGAGGAAAAGCTGAACGAAGAAGCAGCGCCACAATGTTGAAGGTGTGATACAGTGATGTCATTTCTTATAATTGACAGTGACATGAATGCGGGTCCTACCTGAGCGTTATGCTCAGTAGATCCTGGGCAGGCGTACTACGCTTGCATCCATCCCCTATTGCTCCAGTGGCCTCTCTGAAGATTACATCAATATGGCAGGAGGGAGGAGGATGCGAAAGATGTAGCTTTCTGCATCTTTCCATCTGTGCTTTCCACAATAAACATTCGGAGGCAAAAAAAATGCCTTTTCACAAAGTTCGTCATGGGTCTATTATCGGTAGAAGCTGAAGGTTTTCCAGATGAAATTTTTGCCACAATTGCAGGTGCAAAAAGTTGATTTTTTTTTTCCCCGCAATTAAACTACAATCCCCGCAGCAGGCGTAGGGCAAAGGTTGCTGAAACATTGAGGCCTTTTTGCCAACTTTTTTTACACGATGACACGTCATTCATAACCGGCCGATGAGGGGAAGAGCCGCAGGACGCGGCCATAGAATAGGACCTGCTCCAAGTCCTTTCTGATGGGCCTCTGAGGAGTCCACAGCAGTAGTGAGCACAAGCCCATATAGACCATTACATGCGAGCCTCAAGACACCTGCAAAAAACCCCTTGATCATCCTTACCAGTGGAGAATTCCTGTTTCTGTGTCTGATTTTCTTTTTTTATTACATGTTCTGAGAAGGTTTGCTGGGAATGCCGTTTCATTGAGGGTTGTTGCGACGGGAGGTAACGCAATACCTGGCTTTTTTAAAAAAAAATTTCACTTCCTTCTGTATACAATGGTCACCATGAATAAGAGTGAGAAACCAATCACAGTCCAGTGCTTGACCCTCATTGGTTCGGCGGTTAGATGACAGGCTGAGCATTATTAGGCTGGAAAGGCCCCACAAATCATGAGCCATCCTAGGGGGGTAATGGCAGTCTTCTACCATAGGGCGAAACCCAGATCAGCGGTTGATTAGGACCCTGCAGAGTCCTGTTCTCATAATGACCTCATTACGAGGACGCAGGGGTTTGTAACTAGAAGATAAGCCCATAGCGACGTGAACTGAATGGCGCCAGACCTATTCCCCTAATTAATCGAAATATAGAGTTAATCGCTATGTACCATATATATATACAGATAAACACCACTTATTCACAAGAATGATAATATATACTTACACATATACACACAATATAGAAATATAAACATCGCATACATTTATACAATCATACACATATGTATATACTCACTGCTAAGGGGTCAGAGGCCCCTATACATAGATAGTTTATGTAGCCCAGCTACTGCAGTACCATATGGGGGAACCCCAGCTTCAGCTGTGTTAAGATGGAAGATGTGGCACTGTTATATACATTGCTCTGCTGTATAGTAATGTGCAGACAACCTAATATATATACATCTGCACGGCCACTTTGAGGACCACCATGGCTAGTAAAGGGTTGGACCCCATTTTGCCTTCAGAACTGCCTCAATTCTAGTGGATAGATAAACAAGGTGCCGGATGGATGGAAGCTCTCAGAGATTTTGGTCCAGAGGACATGATTGGCAATCACACAGGTGCCGACCAGATTTGTCGGACCCTTATGACACATCCTATGATGCGATACTCTCCGTTCACCACATCCAAAGATGCCCTCTATGGATTTCGATTGAGAGCTGTGATCTGTGGAGGCCATTTGAGTCCAGTGACACCTCTATTTCATGCTTCAAGAAACCAGACCTGAGATGATTCCAGCTTTATGACATGGGCGCATTAACCTGCTGAAAAAAAAAAGAAGCCCATCAGATGTTAAAGTGGTTAAATATGATGTCATAACTAGGGATGCGACATGGTCAGCCAAACATTGTACTCAGTAGGGACGTGGTGTTGTACAGGCACGCAAACGAGCGCAGAAATATTCCCCACACCATGACACCCCACCACCAGCCTGAAACCGATTGATACAAGCAGGGATAGAGTAAGGATGCCATGCTTCATTGTTGTGGACGCCAAAGTCGACCCTACCATTACCCGAATGTCGCAGCAGAAATCGCGACTCCTCAGGCCCCAAGCAACGTTTTTCCAATTTCTATAGTCCAATGTCGAAGGAGCTTGTGCGAATTGTAGCCTCAGTTTCATGTCTAGCTGAAAGGAGTGCACCACGGTGTGGCTCTTCTGCTGCTGCTAGCCCATCATGCCAGTCAAGTTTGGACGTACTGATGCATCAGGAGATGCCTCTTCTGGCATACGCTTAGATTGCTAAACACGGTGGCGATTTGAGTCATGTTGACTTCATATCAGCTCGGCAACCCAGGCGGCAACCCATTTCTCTCTGACCTCTGGCGATCAAACAAAGGCATTTCCGCTATTGTGCCCCACAGAACTGCCACTAACTGGAATGTTTTGTCTTTGTGATCGGAACCATTCTTGTAAACCCAGGAAGATGGTGTGCGTGAACGATCCTACAGTAGATCAATGCAGTTTTGAAATGATCAGTACCAGCCCTTCTGGGCAAGAAGCCCAAAAACAACCATGCCAGTTGACTGCTCGGGTTTGAACTAGCAGGAGATGTCTTGACCATGGCAACATGCGTAATGCCACTGAGTTGCCGCCCATGTGATATGGGAAAATGATTTAGAAAGTAAGTGTGAAGAGGCAGTGGACAGTACTGTACCTAATAAAGTGCCGCCGTGAGTATACTATAATACAGTATATATATATATATTTATATATATATGATTGTGCAACCCTCCAATCTTTAGTGCGGCAGCGGTCAATTAACAGAGCCTACCCTTCACACTATCGGGCCCCACATCAATCGTCACCCACTAAGGACAGCAGGGCCAATGTGTAGTTTGATCACACTGTCTATTACTGCTCTTCAGATGGAGTGGAGGAACGCGATTCCTGCATCTTATATCAATGTGATGCCAATGGAAGCCCATTTATCGCATGAGCGTCAGCCCGTGACACCTAGAACTGAGCAAAAATAAAAAAACTGCAGCGGTAACATATTTTATAAGTGCATGATAAGTGGTAAGATATCCCACTAGTACAGCTGAATGCGTGTTATTAATTCACCTTGCACCCTGACAGGATCATCTGTGCAGTCCAGGGTTTGGCTTGCGTTTGGATGCATTTCAAAAACAAAAGTGACTTGTCTGTGATGCAGCTCCTCAGACCTCTCAGCCCTAGTACACCTTTGTGCTACATGTACAGCTCATTCAGCCTCCTCCCTGATGTTCAGCTCACCAGGCTGTGTGGTGTGAGCTCTGTGAAGGAGCAGGTTAGGCGATGGTAGCTGCCATAGGAGCACAAAAGGTGAGGACTGAGAGCTGAGGACTGTGAGAGAACACAGACAAGTCACATGTTGTTTTTTGAAATGCATCCAACCAAAGCCCAACCCGGAGACTCACCCATACAGCAGGATTCTGTCAGGGTTCAAAGGTACATTATAACACAAACAATTTATTTTGACACTATGCAATATGCTTAGAGGGAAGCAGAAAGCATAGTTAAATGGAGACCTATAAAGCGCCTTCGTAACCTGTCTTTAGTGAAAATAAGGTTCCCTGGTAGGACAGGTTTCCTCAATCCTCAATTGCTTATTGCAGGCTGAAAAACGAATCTTCAGACGGGTATCTTCAAAACATATATTAAACAATCCTTTTTGTGAACCAGGGTGGTAGGGTGGATGTATCAAGTGTCTAGGAACTCAGGATCGGCCCTCATATGAATTATATATAGACACCAGATCCCCATTTTAATACATCCTTTGCCAATAAAACTAATAAAACTTTAGTATACTTACATTATAAGCCATTGCCCATGCCACACCATGCAGCTCCCGTCTTCTCCAGCTCTCCCGTGCTTTGATCTCGGCTCCCGTCTTCTCCGGTACTGTCCAGTCTTCTGAGCGACTCCCGGTACTTCTCCTTTACTCACCAAATACTGGAACCCCGGCTCCAGTCTCTCCCCCAGCTATGTGCAGCGACACAGGAGGCGTGACGGTCATCACACGCCAGCCTGGGCAACTGCAATCATATGCGAAAGACGCAGACAGTGGAAGGCGCGTGCACACTCGGCTATATATGCACCTATGTTTAAGAGACAGGTGCAATGGATTTACTGGGTGGGAGATTTAAGGTGACCTAAAGGGCCACCTGAAATCGCCCATCATATTGATTGGAAATAAATGCCCGGCTCCCAAAAAGGGGCCGCAGCATTCTGCCGCCCCTGAGCAAGCAATTATCTTGCCATGTTTGAGTGGTTAGATGTGATACTGGGCTAGCTATGACAAGTAATTTTTTCTAACCAAACCACACTTAGCAATGTTCTTATGAGAACAGGATCTTGTTGTTTCAGCTGATATTGCAAAGCGAAGATATGTTTTAAATACTTTTGGGCTTATAATGTCTGGGTTTCCGAAAATTCCTTCAATTTACTGAGAATCCCTTTTAAAAAATACTTAATTCCATTTACAACACATAGAAATATCCTACATATATGTAATACATTACAAGGAGTAGTTTGTTTGCTTGTAAAAAAATTTACCTTTCATGACGTTCGTTACAACAAGAAGAAAATAGCATAAATTTAGATCGACCTCATACGACTCTATGTGTGCGGAAAAAAAGACATAACAGAGTAAGGAACTGAATTCTATGTACTAAGTTGATGTTGATTGTTACTATCAGGACTGTAATAACTCATAGCTTAACCCCTTAAATAAGTTATGTGTGGTAAATTTGTCCACTGGCGATTAATGATGAGAGGAAAAATTTTGTTCCATAGTTTCAGTCTCCAAATGGGTAAAGTATTGAGAAGCATACCCGACTTCAGGTTTGGGTGCAACTTGCCGTCGACCCAGACATGTTGCCCTATATCTGGCCATATTAAACAACTCTAGCAATTAGCCATGTGTCCAATCACAGCCATGGGTAAGTAGCAAAGAGGCATTAATTTGCCCGGATTGGCTGTTTAGAGCCAATCCGGCCATACATTCAGGGGCTGGCCACAACGGAAGGCGAATTGTTGGGCGTTGCCGCCTCATCTTAGTTAGAGCACCTACATATATTTTATAGTCCTCAGTAGTGATTAGATGCGGGTGATGAAGCTGTTATCTATATAAATGGTCATTGTACAGGAGGGGGAGGAAGATCAGCTGTGACATCATCTATTGTCAGTAGTGTGTAATGATGGGTCAGTGTTATCTACAAGAGGTCAATACAAGGAAGGAGGAGCGAGAATAAGATGATGTGTGACATATCTTATTTGTGAGTAGTGAATGTTGTAATGATGGGTCAGTGTTAATCTACAAGAGGGTCATTGTATAGAGGGGAGCGGTATAAGCTGTGACCTCATCTATTGTCAGTAGTGTGATATTTTGTAATGATGGTGTCAGTGTATCTATATGGAGGACATTGTACAGGGAGGGGGCGGATGAGGAGATAAGCTGTGTGAATCATCTATGTCAGTAATGATGAAATGATGAGAGTCATATTGTCGTTATCTATATAGGGTCATATGTATAGGGATGGAGGAGGAGGAGGAGATAAACAGTGACATCATCTATTGTCAGTGTGATGTAAGGCATGCGCGTCGAGTTGGTAGGTTATATATATAGAGTTTGGTCGATTTGTAAGGGAGAGGAGATAAGCTTTGTGACATTCATCTATTAGTTGTCAGTAGTGATGGTAATGATGGGTGTAGTGTTATCTATAGTGGAGGACATTGACATGGGAGGGCGGTGCGGATATAAGCTTGTGATGTGACATTCATTATTGTGCAGTAATGATGAAATGAGGGTAATTGTATTATTAAGAGGTCATTGTTATAGGGGAGGAGGAGGGAGGAGGAGATAAAACAGTGACATCATTAGTGGTCAGTAGATTAGTGATGTAATGATGGGTCCGTGCTTATCTATTATAGAGGTCCGTTGTACAGGGAGGACGGAGAGAAGCTTGCCTGACATATCTATTTCAGTAGTGATGTAATGAGGGGTCAGGTGTATCTAATATAGGAGGAATGCTTACAGAGGGAGGACGGAGGCAATAAGCTTTGCTTGTGACATCATCTATAGTCCAGCTAGTGTGTAATGATGGGTCAGAGTGTTATCTATATAGATGTCATGGTACAGGGAGGGGGAGGAGCAGAGCGTGACATCATCTATTGTCAGTAGTGATGTAATGAGGGTCACTGTTATCTATATAGAGTTGGGGACATGTACAGGGAGGAAAGGAGGAGAAGTAAGCTGTTTGACATCATCTATTGTCGAGTAGTGTGAGTTGTAAATATGGGTCAGTGTTTATACTCTATAGAGGGTCATTGTACAGGGCAAGGGGAGGAGATAAGCTGTGAAATCATCTTTTTCAGTAAGCTGAATAATCACAATAAAATAGGCGCATAAAAAGATGCCGTTAAAAATTCCAGTTTAAATACAATTTTACCTAATCCAAAGTATGTAATGTTTGACAGAAATTTTTTCTAATATTTATCGTTTCGATCTTTTTGCTGTATATTGCCTCACAAATTTAAACAAACAATTCTGTAATATGATAAGTCAGTGATACTACTGCCAGGGGATTCCCATAGTTTAGCTTGCCCACTCTATCTATTATATTGATTGAAAAACATCTCATTTCAGGATTCCTTTCTTTTGACATGTATAATTAGGGGGCTCGATTATGATATATCTACAGCACACAAGATTAATAATAAGTTAAGTGAAAACAAACGCACTTACACACAATATATGTATGACTTCATAGCCTTCGACTGACAATTATTGCACTTCTCAATTATGAGAAATTGCTGGAACACGAGTTCAAATAACCCCCCCCCCCCCCAACACCCCCCCCCCCCCCCCCCCCCCAATGCTCCCTTTTAGTAAATATAAAACTAATAAAAGCTTCCTACCAGGAAATCCGGTCATAGCATAATTACCATTTTTGTAAAAACTATGTAAATGCTATATTATAGAATGCCCTATGGCAACAGTAGACTTACCACTCATATGGAAAAAAAGACTTGAAAAAGACAACAGTGGCAATTTTTTTACAAGGGGCTCCCACACACTTTGAGACCACCAATTGACCACGCCAAACAAATGTGTAGTTTCAACTAATACACGAAACCGAGTAGGTCAAGAATGATTCCTGTCAGATGTCTATGGAATGCCTGAAATAGATTGAACATACAGTGGGTTTGCCCCCACTACCTATAGACGTTGATTGGATGAGCAGCAAATCTCCATTAAGCAGACATATCAGGCTACATAGGAATTAAAGGGATTATTTTGCTTTTGACAACTCTATCAGTAACTTAGGAAAATCCACTTGACACTGTATAGCTGCCTACATACAGGATTTACAGAGGGGTTAGGACTAGCACCATTTATCATTAAAGGAGGAACATGGTGCATGTATAAAGCTAGTAGCAACCAGCCCCAGTGAAATGTACTGAAATTTGTAAAAATCCTGACTGTTCTGTGCAGCAGCTGCTCTATACTGTGCAGAAAGTGCACCACTAGAAGGTAGGTATAGGGAAGAGATGCCGCTTCAGGCGCAGCAGAAAGAGACAGAGAAGGTAAAAGTTCTGCTAGAACAGACTGGGTTGAGGCACGGGACTGAAACTCATATTCTTTGTAGTAGTATGATTCTATATCCACAGCTTTGAAAGACACTCATCTTGCCTACACATAGAGAGCATAGCCACTAGCATCCTCCTCTTTCCTCCTCTGTGAGCAGGGAACAGCGTGAAGCACAGTCAGCACAGCCAGGGGAAGCCAGAAAAGCGAATGGACCGGATAAACTGAGGAGGGATAGCAAAAAACTACTGTGCAGTAAGTAATTAAGATGTTGGAGTTTGATCCGTGAAAAAAAATTCGGAGTCACCTTAGCAATTGTTGTTGTGAGGATCAGGTTAACACACCATTGGGGGGTGACCTTGCAGAAGTGGTAGTCCAAGGTCTAGTCTAGTGCCCTCACTCCTAACCAAGATCACTGCCGGGGAACTTGCATCTAAGCTTAATCTTGGCTAATTTATTGTCTTGGTTTCTTATATAGCACCATTATTCTTGCAAGGAACATTAAGACAGTATATGCCAAAAGCATTACAATAGTTAAGTCTAGTCAAGGAGGAGGCGTACCCCTTCCTTGGCGCTACACATGGAGCTTCTGTGACTGATGGGTTCGTTGTAATGTTAATGCTGATTTCATTTGTGCACCTGGAGTCAAGAAGAAGACACAAGGTGAGTGGAGAGAGAAGAATGAGCGAAGCAATGCAGGTTTTCAGGTTAAGTTTAAAGGTTTGAAAGTTGGGGCGGGGGGGGGGGCGGAGTCTAACTATTTTGTTAAGGAGGTCTAGAACCCCAAAAGAAGGACCGGAGATCGTGTGAGAAGAGCAATGTAATAGAGTGAAGCTAAAGGGTTGAGTGTGGGACAGTATTGGAAGGATATGGAGGGGGTGACAGTCGTGCGACGGTTGAATAAGTCAGGGTAATGTGTTAAACTGAATTTGTGTACAATGCGCCCTAACCCAAGAAGAGAAGGGCAGAGAGGAGAGCAGAGGAGAACGCGAGGACGAGGCAGACAGATGGATTAGCCGGCAGCAGAGTTAAGAAATAGATTGGCATGCAGGAATTAGCGAGTTAGGCCTGATGCCGACCAGAGATAAGAATAGTACGTAGCTCAGAGCGTGTGAGGTGAGCACGCTAGCAGTGAATAGCAATTTCTAATTTGCCCATTACCTATATTGTCCAACAAGCCGGTTGTAGTGTTGATAGGATGCATGTGAACGTAACCATACATCTGCATAACTGTCTGGTCAACCTGGTGGAACATCACCATGACTCCCAAATGAGCCGAAAAAGGAACATGTATACGCATGAAATTAACAATAATCAACTTTGGGATGAAAGTCTACCCTTGATACCATATTCTGCGCACTCGGCTTCACCAACTGGATACTGTCTCAGGGACTAGCGTGGAAGACCGGAAGTCCCTTTACATCTCAATTTAGGATCATATCTATAAGAACATAAAGCGAAAGGAAAGTCTCCAGTACATATGGCGGAACGTGGAACCTTCTCCATCTTTAACAGTGTTATTTTTACTAATCAGCCGAGTTGCAATGACTTGCCTAACAAAGGACTTCCTGAATTATTAGACCTTAAGTACAACAGATTATTTTGAATGTTTAAAGTGATATCACCAGCTACCGAACTCTATGGTCCATTGTTTTGATGTTACTAATGAATTTACGTGTTCGGAAACCCAACAAGGTTGAGCGGGGGGTGTGAGATGGATCTCCATAGACCTGAGTTTGTAATATTTCCATGGAGAAATTCTGATACTAGAAGTTATTATTTATTTTTTGCCGATAACTTAATTTGAGATTCCCCTCGATGAGAACCTATTTAACGGAAAGTAATGAATATTTGCCCCCAGAGATGAATATGTTGACTTTAATAGACTTTTACCTTCTATATATCGCCACGTTTGTTCTATTTTGCTTTTTGACCCATCTGTATTAATATGCCAGGTACATGTAAAATAGAATATCGCCTAGGTAGAACAGCCAACAGATTCCACATTCGCCAAGAAGGCATGTCGTAAAAAATATATATTTAAAAACCCCCTGGGACACTTTTTATACGAATTTTATTACATACTGTGGTAATTTATCAAGAAAACTTTCAGATTCATAAATGTAGCCAGGAGATTTTGCCTTTTGCGGCACACGATCCAACAAAAGACTTATAAACACGATTTTGTGTGCATGACCAAATTCCATTAGGAGGTTGGTGTAATTAAGATTTTTTGCCTTTTCTGCGATAGCTCGTATTATTTGCCAAAAGTAGCCACAAAAAAACTCTAGGTTGTCATTTTTAAAAACTGCTTGTTCAGGGGTCTTGTTCAGTTTTTGCGGGTTGGACTGGGACACCTTAGTACCAAGGACTCTGATGGGCATGTGTTTATCAAATTAACCAGGCACGTAACGAGGAAGAGGGGAGCAATGGAGATATGGGGTCATCGGGAGGTTTTTTTAAAATTTAAAAAGGACGCAATTACAGAAGCGGTTTTCGCGAGGGAGGGGTTTGGGTAACGCATCCGTGCTGCGACTCTCCCAGCCACTAGGACCAGGCGACACTCGGTCTTCTGTATGATAGAGGAGGCAAACGTTGATTCTAACTTCGGAAATGTTCACATGCTATTTCTATGGGGTCATGGGGAGCCAGGAAACAAAGGTCCCTATGACAGGTCCCTTATAACCACCTTCCATCAATTCCACCTATGTCTTAAGGGGGACATTACTCATAGTGCGAAGTCTCAGGTTCGCCATTTTTGCACCTGGTTTTTGTTTGTCTTTGTTTTTGTTTGGAGCTTCTTGTGAATCATATGATGGATATAGTTTTGCCTTAGTAAATGACGTTTGGAATTGTCACAAGTTCGATTCATTTGCGCCCCCTAAATGCACCAAATTGTCTCAAATGACATAGATCTCATTTGTGGCCAATAATTTGAAAGGAGACTGAAAAAGATATTTGGACAGGACGGTCAGGGCTCATTTGGCACATTTAAAGTATCAGCTTGTACAATTCGGACTACAATGGCACATTACTAACCTGCGTCTCTGGCGCCTGGCCCCGATCCGAGACTGTTGCGACGACGATGAAGTCCGGCCGGCGATTCAAACAAACCATGCGCCCGAGTATTCTGCATGTGTCAATTTCCCTGCTGAGGGTCTGTGATGCCGTCACCGTCTTCTTCCTGCGTGCATGTAAGTGCTTGGGCTTGACGACACAATTTGAATCTTTAACATCTGCCCGCTTAGTCCGATCAGTCGGGTTGACCTTCCACGCCACGCCCCTCCCCGATTGGTGTTGCAGGGAAAGTCGGGGAACGCAAATTGCACCAAAATCTGTAACGTGACGCAAAAACCATTGTTTAAATGCCGCGAAATGTGAAAAATAGTCGGAACACCCGATGGAAATGCGGTCCGCGGACCCTTAGTAAATGTGCCCTATGTGTTGTAAGCTGCAGAGACTAAAATTTACAGATATGTAAAAAAAAAAAAGAATCCTTGCTCAAATGAGTCTTTGACCTATTTTATTATAATGTACAGGAACACATGGAGACTGATGAATTTTTAGATTTGCCACATTTAAGACAATAATCACTCAGAAAGATGATCCCATAGAAAATGATGAAGTCGTACTTGAGAAATGTACATTTTTAAAAACTGCCGATGAAGGTGATAGAGATTTTCCACGTTGCACTTTTTAGATGTATTTTGCATTTGGAGAAGACAAAGACCTTAATTTTCAGTACATGAAAATTTCGTTTTTTTCAAGCGCCACATGCCACTCAGTGGAGGTGCATTTTTGACGACTTTTTAGGACACAAAATTGTGATAGCGTACCGAGCAAACATCGGTAGAACAGCAGCTCACTATGCTCAGATATAGACTGCAGGCGGACTCAAACCACTTAAGTGGCCTTGCACACAAAAAAACGCTCAATAAGAGACAAATTTTTTGCGTCCAAAAAAATTTGTGCAAAAGAAACATGTCAAAATCAGTCAAAAAAACTATGATCAGTCCCCCTAAATGCTGTGCGCCAGATGCAACACCAATTCATTTAGTCCTGCCAAGAAAGCATTCATTGAATTGAATAGGAACTCTAGATGATGATAGACAAATAGATAGAGTAATGTAAATATATATGAGATGATAAAAAGATAAAGATAGATGATAGATAGAAGATAGATATTAGTAGATATGAGATAGATAGATAGATAGGATTGATAGATAGATAGATAGGAGCTAGATAGATAGATCGAAGATAGGAAGATAGATAGATTAGGAGATAAATAGAAAGATAGGAGATTAGATAGGAGATAAGATAATAGATGTAGATACTAGATAGAACATAGATAGCATAGAGATATGAGATAGATGATAGGATAAGATAGATAGGAGATAGATAGATAGATATGAGATAGATAGATAGATAGATAGATAGATACGAGATAGAATAGTGGTATGAGATAGAGATGATTAGGAGATAGTAGATATGAGATAGTAGATATGAGATTATGATATATAGATGAGATAGATAGATATTAGATAGATAGATAGATAGATATAGATAGAACATAGATAGATAGAGATATGAGATAGACAGAGACATAGATAGACAGAGACATAGATAGATAGATAGACAAGTTTTGGAGAAATAAACCAATTGCCTCAATACATCCCGCACTCTGCTCCATCACCACCACTATTACATTTTGCCGTTCCCCTCGCTCAGGAGAGAGGAGAGCTGCTGACTGCGCTTGTTTTCTGCTACATTATTACCGGCTGATGGAAGAAATTTAAGCCAACGATAATTAAAAGGTTAGCTTTTTTACTTGTAACTGTTCACATTAATGCATGGAGAATTGCCTGATTCTCTGCATAATAAAACCAAGGAACAGAGCCGTATACCTTTTTATAGATTGTAGTCATTTCAGACTGATAGGCCGAAACATGTCTATATGTATCCAAAAAAATATATATTTGTTTTAATTGTTATTGGTGCGTGCAAGATTACCGGGGTTATTAAAGCTGAAGTTCACAGATCTGAAAAAAGCATTATTATAAACTACCACGACTTCTCAGACATTGACCATAACGTTTTTATTTGCTGCATTGTCCTAGGCGATTAAAATATTAATTAAAACATGTGTTTTGGAAAATAATAGTGCGCCCACTAAACGGTTACACTTATTTTATAGGGTTGCTGAGCGCTGTGCCCGAAGAATACCGAACATCTGTACACGCTACAAAGTTTAAATCTTACAGAGCCATTAATGCTGCTAGAGATTTGTAACATTACACAGGGAGCCCGCTCTCGGCAGAGCAGTCATAATTACCATACCATAATGCTCTTAAAACAAACCCTGTGTAGGTGAGTTGATTGGGAGGGCATGTGAACGTATAACCTACATCTGTACTGTCTGGTTAGAATGGAACATGCCGGGGGGGGGGGGGGGGTGGGGGGGGGGGGGGGGGGGGGGGGGGGGGGGGGTGGGGGGGGGGGGTGGACCCCAAATGGCCGTATGAAGGCGGGGCATGATGAATTACAATAATCAAACTTTTTGCGCTGGAATCCTCTTGCCATACCCGACCCACATAGGCCAGTGCGGTTTAGACAAACTGGTCGGCATTCCCTTCCTGCACTAATTGAAAAAACAAGAGGTGAAGAAAGACAATGAGGGCCCACATTTACTCATGCGACCGCGATAGTCGGGTTTCTCAGACTATTTCCATTTGCCGCCCTTTTGACGCCGAATTGCCCCGTGGGGGTTGTGGAGCGAGCCGATCGGATTTGTGGCGTGTCGGTGCAGGCTTGTATGCGACAGAAATCGGGGAGTGGCCGTTGGATTCGCCGACAAAATGGAATTTAAAAAACCAAGGGCCACATGTATCACTCGTTTTTTCTGTTGTTTTTGTCCATTACCGCCCGAATCGCCCACCAGCTAAATAAATCGCGCCTGTCTCTTTAAGGAAACAGGCGCCGATTTATATGCGCCGGAGCGACGCAGCGCCTTCCGGCAGCTGCCGTCGCTCCGTTACTAAGCAGTGACACAGGACGCCTGACGTCATGGCGCGGCCAGCTGTGTCACTGTGCGGAGCCGCGTCTCACAGGAGAGCCGAAGTGAAACACCGGAGCCGCGCCCGAGGGAGCAGACTGCCGAAGCGTGAAAGTTATGGATTGTGTATTATTTTTCAGGTATTTAATTAATTGTGGCCTAATAATAATACGCGGGGGGGGGGCGGGGGGGGGCACTATATATATCATATGGCGGACAGATTCTTTAAAAACTGGGGGGGGGGGATCATGGAATGCTATTTTATTTGGCGTGGACTTATAATTATTCTTTATTACTGGGGGGGATGCAATATAATTTATATTATTTGGGGCTATACTGTAATTATTGTTATACTGGCGGGGGAGGAATGCTATATATATATTATTTGTGCGGCTTATGATTGCTTAATACTAGGGGATGTATAAGATATTATATGGGGCCAGTAATATTTATACTAGGGGTGGGGGTGGGTGTTTGTATATTTATTGGGGATTTGGAGCTATAATTATTTTATACTGGGCGGGGATGCTATAGTATATTCGGGGGCTATAATTATTTTATACTGGGAGGGGGAGGGAGAATGCACTATATCGATATTATTTGAGGAGCTATCATTATTTTATATGCGGGGGGCTGCCTATAATATTATTGGCGGCGTATAATATTTTATTACTGGCGGGGGCGAAGAACATAATATATATATATTATTTGCGGGCTTTATAATTATTTTATACGGGGGGGGATGCCTATATATATATTATTTGGCGCCTTATAATTATTTATTACTGGGGGCGGCATTGCATATATATATTATTTGCGGGGCACTATAATTATTTGATACTGGGGAGGGAGGTGCCCATAGATATATTGGGATATAATTATTTTATACGGGGCGGCGGATGCTATAGATAGTATTTGGAGCCTTAATGATTTTATAATGGGGGGGATGCTATAGATATTATTTGGCGGCCCTTATAATATTTTATACTGGGGGGGGAATGCTATATATATTATTTGGGGCTATAATTATTTTATAATGGGGGGGGGATGACTATATATATTATTTGGAGATTTGGAGACATAATTTATTTATACTGGCGGCGGGGGATGCTCTAGAATTATTGGAGGCTTATAGTTTTATTACTGGGGGGGGATAGCTATAAGAATATTTGGGCTAAATTATTTTATACTGGGGGGGCTGCTATTATAGATATTATTTGGAGGCTAAATTATTTATACTGGGGCGGAGGGGATGCCCTATATATAATATTATTTGGGGCTATAATTATTTTATACGGGGGGGGAGGCAATGCTATATATTATGATTATTTGCGACGGAAGTTATAATATTTTATACTGGGGGGGATGCTATATATATATTATTTGGGGCTATAATTATTATATACTGGGGGGGGGGTGCCTAAGATAGTATTTGGAGGCTTATAATTATTTTATACGGGCGGGGAGGGGGAGCTATAGATATTATTTGAGAGCTATAATTTTTTATACTGGCGGGGGATGCTATAGATATTATTTGGGGCCTATAATTATTTTATCGGCGGGGGCGGGATGATGCTATAATATTATTTGGAGGCTTATAATTATTTTATACTGGGGGGGATGCTTATAGATATTATTTGGGGCATCCTATAATTATTTATACTGGTGTGGCGGGGGGATGCTATATATTATTTGGGGCGGCATCTTTAATTATTATACTGGGGGATGCTATAGAATTATTTGGGGCCTATAATATTTGTAACTGGGGGCGGGGAGGATGCATAGATATTATTGGGGCCCACTATAAATATTTTATACTGCGGGGGGATGCTATAGATATTATTTGGGCTATAATTTTTTTATAACTGGGGGAGATGCCTATACTATTATTATTCTGGGCTATAATTATTTATACTTGGGGGGATGCATATAGAATATTTGCGGGCTATAATTATTTTATACGGGGGAGATTCAAGATATTTATATGGGGCCAGAATCATTTATACTGGGGGTCGCGTGCCTGTATATATTAATATCACTATATCACTAGACTGGCGGGGATGATATGCGGATACCGTAATTACTAAGATGGTGGGGATGTATATGAGGATACAGTATATTTACTATGCTGGGGGGGGCTTGTATTCTATATCGGGTAAGGGTTACAGTATATTACTTAGCTGCAGGGCTGTATATGGGATACAGTATATTACTAAGCTGTGGCAAGGATGTAGAGGGGATACAGTATATACTAAGCTGGGGGATTGTATATGGGATACAGTAGATACTAAGCGGGGGGGGATGTATAGGGAGACAGGTATATTACTAAGCTGGGGGATGTATATGGGAGAACAGCACATTACTTAGCTGACAGGGGGATTGTATAGGGATACAGTAGATTATATGTATATAGATTTATCACTATTATAATGAAGGGATGTGTATATGGGGTGGTAGCGTGCGAGTCAGTTGTTTTGGAGGGTATTGGTATATATTATTTAGGAGCGCTTGTATTAGTGTTGGTGTCCAGGAGACTTTCTCATATGTAAGATGACTGTGTATTTTAGGGGTCGCGCGGTGGAGACTGCTGCCCAGGAAGCTGAAGAGATCTGGCTTTGTGACTTCAGCGCAGTGATAAGTCATGGATTTGCGAGAACCCGGAATAAAGTCGTCCTGATGGAAAGAGAATGTCATCTATAATGGTACTAGATGCCCCTAATGTCTCTCAGATCTGTAGTCAGTCCCACAGTGTCAGGAGAATGCCTGTTAGCGAGTGTAATTGGTTAGTAAGTTTTCAGCATTTACTTAACAGGGAGTGAGGGGGGGGCAGCATTTTACTATCGCCTCGAGCAGCAAATATTGCTAGAATCGGCCCTGCGATACGAGTCTATTAATAAGCTGGGGGGGCCCGGTATATAGGGATACAGTATATTACTAGATGGGGGATGTCGGTGAATGTAATGGGATACAGTATATTACTAAGTGGGGCGGATGTATAGCGGATACAGTATATTACATAAGACTGGCAGGATTTGTATATGGATACAGTATTATTACTAAGCTGGGGGGCTGTATATGCGGAATACAAGTATATAATAAGCTGCGGCGGCGCCTGTATATAGGGTACAGTATATTACTAAGCCATGGGGGCTGTATATGGGATACAAGTTATATATCTAGCTGGGGGGGACCTGTACTATCGAGGTACAGATATTTACTAAGTAGGGGGGAGTAATTATGGGATACAGTTTAGCGGCGGGTATATCGGGTACGCAGGGATATTATAGCTGGGGTACGTATTCACGTGATATGGGATACAGTATATTACTAAGCATGGGGGGCTGAGTTGCGGTAAGATTACTAAGTGGGGGATTGGAGTAATTACTAGCTGGGGGGCTGTTATATGGGAGAAGTTATATTACTAAGCTGGGGGCTGTATATGGGAGTTAAAGATACTTAACTAAGTGGGGGGTTATAGCTGGATACAGTATATACTGAAGTGGGGGCTCTGTATCTCGGGTGGTACAGTATATACTTAAGCTGGGGGTGTATATGGGATCACAGTATATTACTAAGCGGGGGGCTAGTATATGGGATGCAGCTATATTCTACTAAGCTGGGGGCTGTATATGGGATTATAGTATATACGAAGCTGGGGGGCTTGTATATGGGATACCGTATATTACTAAGCTGGGGGCGGGGCTGTATATGGGATTACAGTTACTAAGTGAGCGTATGGGACCATTAAGCTGGGAAGGATGGGTCGTATATCTGGGATGTTATGGATACAGTTATTACATAAGCGGGGGCATGTAGTATGGGTTACAGTGATATACAAGCTGGGGGCGTAATGGTATATGGTACAGTATATTATAAGCTGGGGGCTGTACTTGGGATAGTATATACTAGAGCTGGGGGGTCTGTATATGGTACAGTATATTACTCAGCCTTTGGGGGCGTATATGGATTACCGTATATTACTAAGCTGGGAGATGTATTGGGATACAGTATATTACTAAGCGGGAGGGTCGATATGGGATACAGATAGTATATTACTAAGCTGGGGGGGATGTATATGGCGAGTTAATACTTAAGGGGGATATAGGATCAGTATAACTAGCTGGGGGGACTGATATGGGTACCAGGTATATTACTAAGCTGGGAGGCGGTATATGGGATACAGTATATTACAAGCGTGGGTTTAGGGATCGTTTATAGTGGTCGGATACAGTATTACTAAGCTGGGGCTGCCGGATAGATATGGTTATGGGGATACAGTATATTACTAAGCTGGGGGGTGTCATGGAGAAATACAGTGGGGAGTGTATATGGTACAGATATGCTAGCGGGGGCGTATAGGGGATACAGCTATATACTAGCTGGGGGATGTATATGGGATTACGTATATTACTACGGGGGCATGTATATGGGATACCAGTATATTACTAAGTGGGGGTGTATAGGGATACAGTCTATTTATAAGCTGGGCGCAGTAGGATATTATAGTTGGGGCAAGTGATAGAGTATAGTACTAAGCTGGGGGATGTATAGGGAACAGTATATCTACGGTGTTATAGTATTCTAAGGGGGGATGTATATGGGAGATACAGTATATACTAAGCTGGGGGGATGGTCATGATAGGATGGGACTGAATTGGGTACAGTATATTACTAAGCTGGGGAGGCTGTATATGGATACAGATATTACTAAGCTGGGGGGGTGTATATGGGGTCAGTATATATAAGCTGACTAGCTGGGGGGTAGTTAATTACTAGTGGGATATGGGATACAGTATATACTAAAGCGGGGGGATGTTATGGGGCGATATGTAACTGGGGGTGTATAGGCTACAGTATATACACGCTGGGGGGATGTATATGGGATACAGTATATTACTTAGATGGGGGGTTGTATATCGGATTCACAGTATATTCTAAGCTGGGGGGGTGATATATGGGATCAGATATACTAGCTGGGGGGGGTGTGTATATGGGATACAGTATCTTATAAGCTGGGGGGGGTATATGGGATACAGTATATACTCAAGTGGGGATGACTATGGATCATTTAGCTGGAGGTGGTATGGGGATTTACAGATATTACTAAGCTGGGGGATGTATATCGGGTTACAGTCTATATTACTAAGCTGGGGGAGTATATGGGATACAGTTAATTACTAACTGGGGGGTGTATATGGAACAGTTAATTAT
Source organism: Engystomops pustulosus (assembly GCA_019512145.1). Taxonomy (NCBI): domain Eukaryota; kingdom Metazoa; phylum Chordata; class Amphibia; order Anura; family Leptodactylidae; genus Engystomops; species Engystomops pustulosus. The sequence continues at coordinate 126,210 of WNYA01000269.1, read as the reverse complement.
AAGCGGGGGGGGTATATGGGAACGTATTACTAAGCTGGGGGGGTATAGGGATACAGTATATTACTACAGCTGGGGGGATGTATATGGGAGGGGTACAGAAAAAGATTACTAAGCTGGGGCGGGGATGTATATGGGAATACAGTATATTAACTAAGCTGGGGGGGGGTGTATAGGGATACAGTATATTACTAAGCTGGGGGGGTGGGTTGTATTAGGGATACAGTATATACTAAGCGGGGGGATGTATATGGGTACAGTTATAGTACTAAGCTGGGAGGATGTATATGGGGTACAGTATTATTATACAGCTGGGAGGCTTGTATATGGGATACAGTATATTACTAAGCTGGGGATGTTAGGGATACAGTATATTAATAAGCTGGGGGATGCTATGGGGATACAGTATATACAAGCTGGGGAGGCTGTATATGGGATACAGTATTTACTAAGCGGGGCGATGTATATGGGTCTACAGTATATTACTAGATGGGAGGCTGTATATGGGATACCAGATATTACTAAGCTGGGGGGTTGATATGGTATGGGATTACAGTATATAATAAGCTGGGGGATGGTTAATGGGATCAGATATTACTAAGCTGGGTGTTATGGGGTACACGTATATACTAAGCTCGGTGGGATTGTAGTATGGATACAGTATGTACTAAGCTGGGGGGCTCTTATTGGGATACAGTAATTACTAAGCTGGAGGCTTGTATATCGGGGATCAGTATATTACTAAGCGTGGGGGCTGTATGGGATACCAGTATATTACTAGCTGGGGGGCTGTATATGGGATAGTAGTATATTATAGCTGGGGGGGGGATGTATATGGGATACAGGTATATTACTAAGCTGCGGGGAGGGGATGTATAGGTGGGATACAGGATAATATAAGCTGGGGGGGTGTTATGGGAACAGTATATTACTAAGCTGGGGGGGTGTATGGGATGCAGTATATTACTAAGTGGGGGGATGTATATGGGATACAGTGTATTATAAGCTGAGGGACTGTAAATGGGATACGTATATTACTAACGTGCCTGCGGGGCTGTATATGGGATACAAGATATTACTAAGTGGGAGGCGTATATGGGATGCCAGTATATAATAAGATGGGGGCATTGATATGGGAGTCAGTATTTACTAAGCTGGGGGTAGCTGTATATGGGACAGATTTAATAAGCTGCGGGGCTTGTATATGGGATACAGTATATTAATAAGTGGGTGAGGTGCTTATGGGGGTAGGTGTACAGTATATTACTAGCTGGGAGGGCTGATTGGGATACAGTATATTTGCCTAAGCTGGGGGGATGATATGGGGTAAGTATATACAAGCTGGGGGGATGTATATGGGAAACAGTATATACTAAGCTGCGGCGGGGCTGTATATGGGTACAGTTATTACTAAGCTGGGGGTGGGCTGTATATGGGGATATAGTATCATTATCTAAGCTGGGGGGATGTATATGGGGGCCTAAGTATATCACATAAGCTGGGGGGGCTGATATGGGCATTACAGTACTATTTACTAAGATGGGGGGGCTGTTAATGAGGTGATAAGTATATTACTAAGTCGGGGGCGGTTTATGGGATTACATATTATTCTAAGCATGGGGCATGTATATGGGGTACAGTATATACTAAGCTGGGGGGGATGTATATAGGATAACAGTATGTACTAAGACTGGGGGGCTGTATATAGGATACAGATATTACTAAGTGGGGGGTGCTATGGGTAAAGTATATACTAGCGGGGGAGGGATGTATATGGGTGTACGTATATTATAAGTGGTGGGGATGTATATGGGTACAGTATATTCTCTTGCCATAATTTTTTAAACTAATGTTAGGGGTCGATATAATAAATGGGGGTCTGTTGTATAGTGATTGGTGACGGTGTATGCTATAATTTCGTAGAATATATATACTGAAGGGTGTTAGTATTGTGGGGTAGTGTGCGAATCGTTGTGGTGAGGGTATTATATTATTTAGGAGCACAGTGTTGTTCTCAGGGACATCATACTGTAAGTGACTGTGGTATTTTTTAGGACGCCGGGTGGAGAGATGCACGGAGCTGGAGGGTTATCCGGCCGTGAATTCAGCGTTGATACTTCATGGATGGAGACCAAGATTAAAGTCCCCTGAGTGGAGAAGAGATTTTCATCATAAGGTACTAGATGTCCTAATGCTCTAGACCGGTAGTCCGTCCACCAATGTCAGGAGCTGACTGTAGGGTGGTACTTGTTTAGTAAAGTTTTACAGCATTATTAACAGGGGAGCGTGGGGGGGGGCGCAGGGGGCATTTTAAATAGGCCTCAGCAGCAAATATACTAGAATCGGCCCTGCTTGCAACGTCTCATGTAGGCGGCAAAAAGGTGCGAAACAAAACTCCAGCCCGCAGTGGCGTATCTAAGAAGAAAAGAAAGCCATGAAGCCCTTTGCAGAACAGCTCATTTTCTAGCACGCAAAGCAGCTCATGCGAGACACTGGAAAACATATAATAGATACATGAGATAACTCTGCAGACAGAGAGCAGACTCTTTACTGTTCATCCACCTTTATTTACAAAATATTCTTTTGCAAAACGCGTGAGCTCACAGCCAGAGGGAAGGAACTTTCAGAAGTTTGCAGATACTACATTACAAGTGCCCCCAGAATTCTGCACGTGTCTGAGGGGGGATACTTGTGCGAGAATTACAGTGGGTGCAGGCAGGAGCCCAGCACGGGGGACTCCCCTCAGAGAAGCCCTGTGAGGAGGTCACTGGTGTGCAGGGTATCACACAACCTGGGTGTGCTGGGAGTGTTATCTTCATTCTGGGCTGTGGGAGAAGGCAGAGAGGAGCATTGTTAGACTAGGAATTGACATGTAAGTTCCTGAATCTAAACATTGCGCCTAAACGTCGCCAAAAATTGCGCCCTCTAAAACTGTTTTAAAGTAAAGTGATTAATAAGAGGCAGAAAAATTATACTATCACAGAGGTTGGAGCTTGGTGATAATTCTGGCAAAACAGTGCGCAAGACTTAGCGCAACAGTACACTTAGACGCTCAAAAGGGCTACATTATGGCCCCCAATGTGTTGCAAAGATAAGCACTAATGCACCAAGGAGAAGAACGGTGATCTCCGGGACATCAGACAGAAGCGCAAACACATGCAGGAAATGGACGCATGACACTTGTGAAGCGCAGTCGGACCCTGAATCCTGTAGGACAACCACCACGAGATAGCCGACAGGAAGGGTAAGTAAATGTGCCCCCAATGTAAAGTCTCCGTAGAAAATGGCAGTACCCAATCTCAAGCAAAAAGGATGATCTGAATCACGCAAAGGGGTCCAAAATCCAGGATGGAGGGAAGCAGAGAAATGAACAGGATATCAGGAACTTGCTAAGAACTAACTGTGTCTAACAGGCATAGACAAATCAGGAGGTTGCCTATGTTGAAAAATGGTCCGGAGATAACTAGGAGGAATTCTGTCAATCACAACAGGTTACACTTATAAAGAACACAAGCCGATTGCAGGAGACTGAGATTGTGCAAAACAATCACATAGCCAGTAAGTGATAAATCAGGTCACATTGCAATGCTCAGATGATGCAAGTTTTTAAAGAGAATCTGTCAGGCAAATTTTAAGGCACCCAAAATAAAAAGCTTCATTAAACAACCTTGATTAAAAAGATTGTCCTGATCTCAATGGTATCTTTCCATGGCTACAATATTACAAAAATCAGTTTGTAAACTACAGTATATGAAACTCACTGGTCTGAGTCCATCACACAATGAGTCACAGCATATTTAAAATTGACTTGCATTGCCCTGCCCCATGTCCTGATTCACAGGCCTAAGATATTCAACTACAATACAACTTTATGTGCTCCTTTTTGTGAAATTGCTTTTACACACATCATTAAGCCAGGAGTACATGATAGACAAATAATGGAAACACACAGGAAATTCTTTTTTTTTTTTTTGTTGTAGTTATTACCCAAATAAAAGTCTTATTTATGGGTCATATTACTGATTACTTTCTACATTTTACAAAAGGTTTCTCAAAATAAACCTTAATAGGGGAGGAAAATCTATATTTTGCCTCTTTCCAAGTCACATAAACAAAGGTTTACAACCTCACTTACCTCCCAGGTGAGTTGCTAGTGTCAACTTCACTTATATCTGGGTATCCGTGTGGGAACGTAGCTGGTGAGATGACCTCTTCACATGCACTATAGGTGAGAACTCTCATAAAACGGGCATTTAAAGATAACACTACCATCACCCTTTGGAAGACCGTAATTCTGCCTCTAGAGGCAAGTTACTCAACTCACCTCAAGGCGATATAGCCTTTCTGCTGGTTTTCCAAATCGGTCATGCACAACTTCATCCTTACTCAAAGCCAAGATTTAATCAGTTTAAAGGAATCCTTTCACTACAGGACAAACTAACACAGCAGGGCTAACAAGCATACCTAAAAACATTACCCCTATAACGTCGTCTGCAGACTTCTCCTGTGCGTGCACCCATTCTGTAGAATCACTGCCCCATGGTATTAGTTTGTTCTAGTTTTTTAGTTGGGAACATGATTCGTATCATTAATTCCGTATTCAGGTGGTCTATTAACAATAGACCTAACTATATACATTACAAAGCCCTTACAGTGTGTAGATCTATTCTATTGTGAGACTACAAGGTGGTTACAGACCTTTCTTGCCGTTGGTCCGTAAACTTTCCAACTTTTACTTGTAGACTGGAATATTTGTGCAGAGCGAAGCCCTTATAATTCACAAGTTAAATTAGGTTCATACACTAATGTGATGTGATGTTAATTAAATACTGTCACTTAACCTTCTAATTATTAGAATATGCAGGGGCCCTGCTACGGCGCGACTCTTACTTCTTCCATGGTACAGGGCGGACTGCAGCACTTGTCTAATAAGCTTAGCAGCTAAAATTGCATAATGAAGAGAGACAGATGATGTCACCATTGTTTCCAATCCACATACATGTACATACGACAGCCCGGGTGGTAATATTGTTGTTAACCCTCCATGGCCATCAAAGGCAACGTCATCCCCCCACAAAATTGAGTAAATGGAAAAGAAAAAAAGATATCTTTTTTTTGAATGTATCTGGCAGGATCGGCATTAGCAGACATAGTGAATTTTCAAAAAAACGTTAATAAAACAATGTTTATAGTGACTTCAAGCTTGGTAGAACAATATGCTATTGTGTCTTTCAGTAATTTATACTCAGTTATTGATGATTAAAAGAATGGGTGAGGGTCATTTACTAAGGACCGATTTGCGTTTTCCCGACGGTTACCGAATATTTCGATTGACGCCGATTTCCCCGGGATTTGGCGCACGCGATCGGATTGTGGCGCAATCGGTCGACGGAGGCATGCACGCGACGGAAATCGGGGGGCGGTGCCTCGAACGACAAACCCGACGGATTCAGAAAAACCGCCGCAATTTTTTAACAAAAAATGTTCGCGGAGCTTGCACTACCATTCAAGGAATAGGCCGGTGAAATTGAGGCTGTTCGACTGCTCTCAGCGCCGAGCAGAGCCACCTGGTGGACGTCGGAGGAACTACCTTAGATGAATCCCGGACAATACTAAACCAAAAAACAGAAGTTCCACCACATGTGTATCATGAAAAATAAATATGAATTTTATTGTTTTTCACATGTTAAAAACATACAAAGTTTTGTTAAAGGCGTGCTCAGGGGGTCATAATAACTGGCAACCGCGGCAGGGGTGTGATAAGACGTATTAATTAATATTCAGGAAATGGTCTACATTAGGGATATAACATGGGCGGGAAGATCTATCCAAATATCAATCAGTTACCACAACAAATATATAGAGACAGAATATATTCGGCCTACCGATGTGTCAAAGCCCCACGCGACCCGCCGCCAGTTTCAGCCGTCAAGCCTTTCATCTGGGGGTCCCCAGATTTGAAGGCTTGACGGCTGAAACGTGCGTCGGGTCGAGGGGGCTTGTGTACACATGGGTAAGGCCCGAATAGATTTAGTCTCTAATATATATTGTTTGTGACTGATTGAGTAGTTGGATAGATTCTTTTGTTGGCCATCCCATGTTATTCCCATGTGACTTCACTTGAATATTATTAATACTGTCTTATTCAACCCCTGCCGCGGGGTGCCAGGGTTATGACCCCCTGAGCCATGTCTGAACAAAAAAGTTTGTATGTTTTAACATGTACAAAAACACAAAATTCATATATTTTTCATGATAACAATGTGGGAAACTTCTGTTTTTGTGTTTAGTATGTGTCGTTTGTATCCACACTCTGATTTTTTCCTGTAATGTGGCAATGTCTTACGGAGTAGATTGTTGGGTTTTCTTCAGAGAACCCGGCCGGACCGAATCCACCACAGCGAACGCGCCCGCTGGTCTCCTTTTGTATGAATTAGGATATATGCCAGCACCAATCAGTAAAGAAGAACCTTTGCTACTGCAAGCCACCACTAGGTGGAGACTTAAGAGCTTTAGCGCCTTACAAATTAGATTATTTATAAGTCATTGAGTGGCAGAGGGTCAGTAGAATAACAAAAACATAATTGTTAATAGTAATAGAATAAAAGTCAAAATTTATACTTTTATTAATTTTAACATGTATAATTGAGCTTGGCAGGAACCTTAAAAGTAGCCACTTGTACCACCTATGGTCATTTCCCGACACCCTATTGTAAAAAAAGTAGATCAGGTCGTTCATATGCACCAAGATTATTCAAGGAGTTTCCATACACATAACATTGTCCTGCAAACGGTTTAGTCTATATATATATACCAATTATTTTATAAATTCAGGAAGAACTGCAGACAACGTGTACGATCTTGCGATACTGACCCGTTCCGGTCCACTCCAATGGACTAAACACATTGACGAAAGATTGGATGGTCATTGCAGTATACAGAAAATGATGCAAGGACTTGTGAGAGCTGAACACGCAGCATGGAAATTGCAAAAGTTTACACTTACGGCATCTGAAGTGCCAGACAGGGAGTCCATTGCCTCATATTTCTGTAAATGCCAGGTTTCCGATGCTGTTGCATTGTGTTCGTAGTGGGATAGGACCAGCATTGTGATCTGTATCCATGGCTGAACAGTTCAGGTTCAGCAAATCCCACACAGATTTGAATGTTAGGCTTTCTAATTTCCACACAATGTTAGACTGATTTCCACACAAACAAGAAACTGTTAAATTAAAATTCTCAATATACTTCAAGATCAGGCCCCCTAGGGTTAAAGTTCCATTGGGGGGAGTCTAAAACGTAGTAAAGAAGTAATAAGAGTAAAAAAAATGACATATGAAGAAAACCTAAAAAAGTCAATTCAAAAAACCTATTCCTTTTCCTAGACCTGCACTTATTTTTCAACTTTGCTACGCATAAGACATTATATAAAAAGGATATTAAACGTGGTCGGTTACAGTCCATAAATACAAGGTAGCAATGAAAACGTAATCATCTGTAAGAATAGGGGGCAAAAAGAAGAAAGGTGTGTTTGGCTCAAAAAGGTTATTTAAGATTTTACATCTATTGAAACATAAACAGATCCTATATAAGGTGGTATTTCCGCAACCGTACTCACCCAAAGGATCGGGGGTAAACGGTGTCGTTTTGAAGGTGCTAGGCAGAAAATAAGCCGTCATACAGCTCTGTAATGACAAAAAAAAAAACTTAAAGACGGGAAACGTGAGAAATGAGAAACAAAAAAAAACTCGAAATTGGTGTGGTTTAATAATAATTCTTTCTATTATATAGCGCACACAGATTACGCAGCGTGCAAAAGAGTTTCACGATCGTCCTGTCACCAATGGGGTCACACTTAATCAAACTACCAATGTTTTGGGGTGTGGGAGGAAACCCAGAGGACCTGGAGGAGAACCCCAGAAACAGAGAGAAACATTACAGGGGCAGATTACTTACCCGGTCCATTCGCGACCAGCGGCCGCGTTCTTGTGGAAGGATTTGGGTTTCTGCCGGCGATTCACTAAGGTAGTTCCACCATTGATGTCCCAACTGAGGTGTGCTGAATGTCGTCGGAGTTTACTTAAGGTTCACCAAGCCAGGCCGGGTGCAGGTAAGCACCGTATCAAGCGGACCATTTTTTTTAATATAGGGATTTCTCCGAATCCGACGGGTTTTCCGACAAGCCAAGCCCCCTGATTTACGTGTGTGCTTGCGGCGGCCGCCAATGCGACACAATCGGGCTGGCTTGCGCCAAACTCTGGTGCACAATTCAGGGAAATCTGGCAGCCAAAACGGTAAAATGTCGGGTTTGTAAAAACGGTCAAATCACAATTTTAGTAAATGACCCCATAATCTCTTTGCGTGGTTACCTGGATGGGACTGACCCAGGATCTCCAGCGCTTGCAAGGACTATAGTGCTAACCATTGAGCCACATTCTGCCTTTTGTAAACAGTTAAGTCCTTTAAGGCCCTTCCCCCCCACAAAATAAAAAAAAATCTATTTGGATCATACAAACATGCTTATTTGTCACATATTTTAGCGTCACCACAGATATTTGGGGGCAACACAGGATGGGACATGCCGTGTCTTACATGAGCAAGTAGTGGTGTCATGGAAGATTAAGATGGGGATCATGATGGGGACATCATCTCTTTTCCACCAATCCCTTAAGCTCAGCCCCTTACCCATTGCAATGTCAATGTAATCAATCAGCGAGTCGCGTTACATTATATAATCGCATTAATCACTCCACAATCCCATGGACTATTCATCGCAAATCCCAGATATTCATTGAAATCCTCCGCCAATCAAGATCGACACCGGGAAGAGCGTCCACATTCATTCTACCCTCAATCCGGCAAGTACATCAGAAAATTTCTGGTCTTTTCTAAACATCTTTTGTTCAGTCAGTAAAAGTTTAGGTAGGAATTTGCAGTGCGTGTATTTGTGTGCACTTTCAGCAGGAAACACACACTTGGGCGGTATACTTCATGATTGCTCCTCACTTATACGGAAATTCAAAATAATGGTTAAAACCAGGGGCACTTACCTAAGACTCCGGGCATCGTGGCCCGTGTTTAGTTAGGGTTTGTGGGCCTGAAAAACCACCGCAATTTTGCAAAAGAGGACCGGGCGTCCCTTTCACTGCCTGATATGCCGTATAGTCTGCTCCAAGAGGGGAGCCGCCAGAAACGGCTAGTGCCACAGGCGTGGGGGCACCATCATATTCGTGGTTAGTGCCAACACATGCATGTGGTAATCTTCTTAGTTATTATTCAATACCTCTTTCATTCTAAAATCAGGTTTCGAAAAATTATGCTAAATGAGGGCCATGCATCACTCTTGAAATAATTTCTATGTAGTTCCCCCTCCGAGGGGATGTATGGTCATGAAACCTTTGTAAGGCAATGTTCTGGTTAAAAAAAAAAAACAGTCACTAGAAGCTTTGTGAAACTAAAAATTATGCTAATGAAATAGAATGCTTGGGGATGTTACCAGCAGCCCAAGTCGTGTGCCTCTTATTAAGCTGTATTATACGTCATCACCCCCCAGCTACTCCCTTAGCTTCTTCCCCTCCTCTGTTTAATGTAAGTTTTGTTGTGTCACAAAAAACTGACAAAGAAAAACCACTACAACAACGTTTGTGAATTAAATGCCCCTCATTTTCATTTAATACTTTAGGCAATAGCTGTACTCATCAGTTCCTAAGCTGTATAAATATCTATAGACAATTCTCTGTTATGATTTCATTCATAGCAGGGCTATTAAGACAAATTCCTACACGTCTTTTACGCAGGGAAAGAGAGTACAGGATGTAGCACTTTCCCAAAATGGCTTCCTTTTCAACCGACATAACTTTGATGAATATGAAGCACGCGAGCCAAATTGCACAATAAAATAAAGCACATATGGGTGGTCAGGTAGGACCCCAGCATGACAAGTAGATAGAAAAAAACTCGAGGAACAGTGAAATGAAATGATAGTCACAGAAGACATGAAGTCATCCCCATCACTTTTTTTTTTTAAAAGGGATACATATATAAACGATACTATAAAAGTAATGATATAACTGTTAAGTACAATAGAGTATTTCCTCACACTGCTTTGCTCAGTCCGTTCAGATTTAAATAATTCATACGCGGCACAACCTCCAGCCATCCAGGTCAGTGAGGAAAACCCCAAAATCGTCCCCCTCAATAGGGGATGTTTTGCAAGGTCAAAGCTGCTGCTGACAGATTCCTTTTGGATGGTTGATCATTGTTATGCATTGTATTTCCAAATATCCGACCATGTCACATACTACTCAAAACCAGCTACTGCACTATATACATCAAAATTTCAAAATCGTTATACATATGCCACATAATACACATTCTACGTAGAGTCTCTTTATATAGTGAGGTAGCAAGAGGTGGCTTGTAACGGTACCTCCAAAATAATCCATCTGCACTTTCCCACTGACGTAAAAACTTAAAGGAAACCTACATTGAAGTGGCAAGGTTTCAGAAGAAAACACTCGAAGCACCAGCTCAGGGTGAGCTTGTGCGGAGACTTATTTGTTGTGTTTTAAACCGCGGTATCGCGGTTTTTGAAAACACTTTTTTAAACTGGTATGCCGGAGGCATGCAGGGTACGCGATCGGCGCTACCGTGCACGCGGCGCTCTCATTCAACTTCCTATGTAGCCGCGCAGGTGGTAAGCGCGAGCGCCGTACCTCCCTGCCGCCGGCTTATACAGTTTAAAAAGTGTTAAACCGCATACCGCGGGTTATAAAACACCACAAAATATAAGTCTCCGGCACCAGCTCAGGTGTTTTCTGAAACCTGCCACTTTCAAGTGGTATAGTTTCACTTTAAGTTGCAAACATACTAAAATGTTCCTCAGTCTGTAATTGGACAGAAACTATATATAATAGTAGGACATCAAAGTCTCAGCTTTTCAGTATTCCGCGTCATAATATAAAAGGCATTTGCCGTTAAATTAGATGAAGGAAAACCATATAAATAGAGGCAAAAAGTATGTAAGGCCATCATTATCGAAAGAGTTCTGGACAGCTCAAGCCATTTATCAGAAAGGTGTACATATCCATGACAAGTATCGTACATGCAGAGTCAGGACATAGTACGGTAGAAGATCAGTACATAAAAGATAGAAATAAGAATGTATACAGTAGAGTTACAGTACTGTATACGTGGGGGGCAGTCAGCACATTTACAGTAGAGCAGTCAGTATCAGGATGTTACGGTATGACAAATGTTACTGTTCGTGACAGAAGGATAACATGAGTACGTTACAGACATGAGGTGGTACGTAACAAAGGTAGACAGAGTCGTACCGCCTCTGTAGTGATAAGGTAGGGTGCCAGACGCATGTGTCACACAAGGCATAGACAGCCGTATAGACATGTAAGTATCGCGGTAGTACGACCTGGTAAGTCGGGCAGTCCACCATGTACCGGTACACCGTAGCCCGAGGTGTCGCAGTACTAGTCGACATCGTCAAAGGACGCCCTCCAGCCATGTCTGTACCGGTAGACGATCGTACCGTCATGCGCACGGTGGAGTAGATGAGTACAAGTATGTACAGCAGAAGCGTAGAAGCAAGTCGAGGTAATAAACCCATGGCAGTACAGGTAGAGGTGTACGCTACATGTCCACAGGATTAGACCAGCGTTACAAGGCCACTGTAGTACAGGGGTCAGAAAGTACAGTATACAGGTAGGGGGACACAGTGACAGACGGCTGTACGAAGGCTAGAGGACAGTAGTACAGCTAGACAGGATTCCACCCGTCCGTGAACCGGTCATCGGTAGTCCGATATGGTACCGGTGGACATGACGTACATTCAAGGATCAATGACCGCGTATAAGGCCAATGTAGTACGGTATGGAGTCCGCCTAGTCCAACGTCGACCGCAGTGACACTTGTCCAGGTGGTAGTTCCGTCTAGTGTCGGTGCCAGTAGGGGAGCATCCGCGGTCCACAAGGTAGACAGCAGTATATCGGACAGTCAGTCCACGGTAGAGAGTGATCAGTTACATTCGTACGGTGAGGGGCCGCAGTCACGCCCATGTCCCAAGAGCTTCGAGCCAGCAGTCACAGGCATGAGTGACCGGTGAGGGTGTCCCAGTCCAGTGGTCACAGTGTGTAGTACACGTAGTCAGATGAGCCTACGGAGGCAGTTACGATCAGTCGTACGAGTTAGTGAGGAGGCAGACAGTAAGTCAGGTGGATAGTACAGTATCAGTAGTACAGGTAGGTAAGGACATTACAGAAGAGTACGTAGAGCGATCGTACCGTATGTAGTAAAGGTCGTCACGGCAGGAACAGCTAATAGTACAGGAGGCAGTCAGGTAGTCCAGGTAGAGGGCAGACCGTATAGTAGTAAAGGTTAGAGTGTCGTCACGATAACATATCAGTGACAGGTTAGGGGGCAGTACGTGACTTGACGTACCAGGTAGAGGGCAGTATCGTACATGCAGTACAGGTAGCAGAGCAGTCAGGACATGTAGTACAGGTAGAGGGGGGGGGGGGCCAGTACAGTACATGTAGTGAGGTATAGAGGTGTAGAGCATGTAGTACATGGTAGGGGGCCATAAGTACTGAAGTTGCAGGTAAGATGAGTAGTAGAGTACATGTGTACAGGTAGGGGGGCTAGTACAGTACATGCAGTATACAGGTAGAGGCATTTACAGTACTGTTTACAGTTAGAGCAGTAGTACAGTATGTGTAGTACAATACATGTAGTAAGGTAAGAAAGCAGAGTACAGGACATGTAGTACAGGTCGGGCCAAAGTACAGTGAATAGTAACGGTAGAGAGTAGCCAGTACATGTAATACAGAGGTAGAGGGCAGTACAGTACATGTTGTACAGGTAGAGGCAGCTGTACAGGACCAGTAGTAAGGTAGCAGAGTAGTACAATACATGGAATAAGGTAGAGGGCAGTACAGTACATGTAGTACAGGTAGGGGGCAGTACAGGACATGTAGTACTGGTAGAAAGTAGTACAGTACATGTAATACAGGTAGAGGACAATACAGTACATGTAGTACAGGTAGAGAGCACTACAGTACATGTTTTACAGGTAGAGAGTAGTACAGTATGTGGAGTATAGGTAGAGGGCGTACGGACATGTAGTATAGGTAGAGGGCAGTACAGTACATGTACTACAGGTAGAGAGCAGTAGACAGGGCCAGATTTAGGTTGGCGGGGGCCCTCATTGAATGTAGTCCAGACAGGGTAGATCAATCGCTTTATACTGCAACTATATATAGCCTCTACAGTATCACTGTATACAGCTACCAGTACTCACTATATACAGCACATGTAATACAGGTAGAAAGTAGTACAGTACATGTAGTACAGATAGAGGGCAGTACAGTACATGCAGTACAGGTAGAGGGCAGTACAGAACATGTAGTATAGGTAGAGGGCTGTACAGTACTTGTAGTACAGATAGAGGGTATTAGTACAAATGTAGTACAGATAGACAGTAGTACAAGTACATGCCAGGTGAGAGTGTAGAGAGTAGTACAGCCACATGTAGTAAAAGGTAAAGGACAGTTAGTACAGCAGTAAGGGGTACGAGGGCGAGTACAGTTACATGTAGTACAGGTAGAGGAGTCGTACAGTAAGGTATGGGGGCAGTGACAGTAAAGTACTTACAGTAAAGGTAGAGGGCCAGTATAGTACATTGCAGTACAGGTGAGGGCAGTACAAGACAATAAATAGGCAGTACGTACTATAAGGAGAGTACATGTAAGGGTACGAGGTAGAGAAGGTAGGTGACAGTACAGAGTATAGACAGGTAGAGGTAGTACAGTAAATGTAGTTAGAGGAGTTTAGGAGGACAGAGGGACAGTACATCTTGAAAGTACCAGGTGAGAGGGCAGATAAGTTAGTACATGAGTACAGGTAGAGAGCAGTACAGTACCTATGTTTTAAGGTAGAGAGTAGTACCGTATGTGTAGTTATAGTCAGAGGAAGCATACAATACATGTAGTTAAAGGTAGAAGCAATTACAGGACATGTAGTAGGTAGAGAGTAGTACAGTACTGTAATACCCACAGGTAGAGGGCGTACAGTACATGTTAGTACAGGATGGAGCGTACAGGACAGTATGTAGTCTGGTAGAAGTAGGACAGTACATGTTGAATAAGGTAGCAGGGCAGTAAGTACGGTAGTACAGGAGGTGGGACAGTACAGGACATGTAGTTATCTGGTAGAAAGTAGTACAAGTAACATGTAAATACAGGTAGAGGACAAGACAGTACATGTTAGTACAGGAGAGAGCACTACAGTACATGTTTTACAGGTAGCAGAGTAGTATACAGATGTGTTAGTACTAGAGGGCAGTAAGGACATTGAGATAGGTAGAGGGCAGTACAGTACGGTACTACGGTAGAGGCAGTAGGACAGGGCCAGATGTAGGTTTTAGGCGGGGCCCCATTGATGTAGTCCAGACAGGGTGATCTCGCTTTACTGCGACTATGATATAGCGACTCTACAGATAATCATGTATCCAGCTACAGTAATCACTATATACAGCCAAATAAATCACTAACAGCTCACAGGTTAATCATATATACAGCCCCCAGCACTAAACTATATACAGCCCCACCAACAGAACTATATACAGCCCCAGTAATCATATATACAGCCCCTGTAAGTACTATAACAAACCGCCCAGCAATCACTACTATATGCTCCCCCACCAGTCATATATGCAACACCCCCGACATCATCTATGACAGCCCCCAGCAAATCCTCTATAGTACAGTCCCCCAGTGTAACAACTATTGACAGTCTCCACACCAATCACTACATACTGCCCCCAGTCTAGTCACTATATAAACCTCTCAGCTATCCCTGTATACAGCATCCCTAGTACTCATTGTATACAGCCTCAGCATAACTGCATATAGCCTCCATTAATCACTATATAAGCCTCCCAGTAAGCACTATACACAGCTTCCTCGTAATACCAATATCTTGCCCCCCAGCAATCAATGTATTCAGCCCCCAGTAATTACTATATACAGTTCCCCCAGTAATCGCTATACACAGCCCGATTAATCAACATATACAGCCCCCAGTAATCACTATATACAGTCCCAAGTAATCACTATATAGAGCCACAGTAATAACTATGTACAGTCCCCAGTAATAACTATATACAGCCCCCCAGTAATCACTGTATGCAGCCTTCAGTAATCACTATATACAGTTCCCCCAGTAATCACTATATATAATCCTTTAGCTATAAATATACACAGCTCCCAGCAATCACTATATACAGCCCCCAGCAATAACTATATACGGCTCCCAGTAATTACTATGTACAGCCCCCAGTAACCACTGTATACAGCCCCCAGCAATAAATATATACAGCCCCCAGAAATAACTATATACAGTCCCCAGTAATCCCTATATCTTGCCCCCAGCAATAACTATATCCAGCCCTCCAGCATTCACTATATACAGCCCCAATAATCACTGTATACAGCCCCCCAGCAATAACTATATACAGCCCCCAGTAATCACTATATTCATCCCCCAGCATTCACTGTATACAGTTCCCCAGTAACCACTATATACAACACCCAGCACCCAGCCCCCCAGTAATCACTGTATACAGTTCCCCAGTAACCACTATATACAGTACCAAGCAATCACTATATACAGCCCTGCAGTAATAACAATATACAGCTTAGAAATAAATATATAAAGATCCCAGCAATCACTATATACAGTACCCATCAATAACTATATACAGCTCCCAGTAATCCCTGTATACAGCCCCAAGTAATCATAAAATGCACAATATACAGACCCCCATAATAACTGTACACACCCCTCTATAATAACTGACTATCTACAGTTCCCTAGTGTTAATTATATAGAGCCCACAGTAATCACTATATACATCCCCAGGCAATTACTATATACAACCCCTAGTAATCACTATATACAGCCCCCAGCAATCATGATATACAGCTCCCAGCAATCACTATATACAGCTCCCAGTAATCACCATCTACAGCCCTCAGTAATCACTATATACAGCGCCCAGCATTCACTGTATACAACTCCCCAGTAATCACTGTATACAGACCCCTGTAATCACTACATACAGCCCCTACCAATAACTATATAAAGCTCCCAGCAATAGCTATATACAGCCCCCAGTAATCACTGTATATTGGTATATTGCCCCCAGTAATCACTATATACAGCCTCCCAGTAATCACTTTATTCAGCTCCAGCAATAAATATATTTCACCCCTCAATAATCTCTATATACAACCCTTAGTAATCACTATATACAGCCCCCACAATAAATATATACAGCCCCCAATGATCACTATATACAACCCTCAGTAATCACTATATACAGTACCCCAGTAATCACTTTATACAGCCCTAGGTAATCACTATATGCACACCCAGCATTAACTATATACAGCCCCCCAACATTACCTATATACAGTCCCACAGCATTAACTCTATACGTTCCCCCTATAACAACTATATAAAACACCCTATAACAACTATATAAAACACCCTATAACAACTATATACAGACCCCCATAATAACTATATACATCTCTCTATAATAACTGACTATAAACAGTCCCCTTAATGTTAACTATATAGAGCCCACAGCAATCTATATACAGCCCCCAGTAATCACTATATACATCCCCAAGACAATCACTATATACAGCTTCTAATAATCACCATATACAGCCCCCAGCAATCACTATATACAGCTCCCAGTAATCACCATATACAACCCCAAGCAATCATTATATATAGCTCCCCCCAGCAATCATTATATACAGCCCTCAGTAATCACTATATACAGCCCCCCAGCAATCACTGTATACAACTCCCCCAGTAATCACTATATACAGACCCCTGTAATCATTATATACAGCCCCCTACCAATAACTATATAAAACCCCCAGCAATAGCTATATACAGCCCCCCAGTAATCACTGTATATTGCCCCCAGTAATCACTATATTCAGCCCCAGCAATAAATATATTTCACCCCTCAATAATCTCTATATACAACCCTTAGTAATTACTATATACAGCCCCCTCAATAAATATATACAGCCCCTAGTAATCACTATATACAGTCCCCCAGTAATCACTTTATACAGCCCCAAGTAATCACTATATGCACACCCAGCATTAACTATATAAAGTCCCCCTATAACAACTATATACAACCCCCTATAATAACTATATACACCCCTATAATAACTAACTATATACAGTCCCCCTATTATAACTATATACAACCCTATAATAACTATATACAGTCCCCCTATAATAACTAACTATATACAGTCCCCAATAATAACTATATACAACCCCTCTTATAACTCTACACAATCCCTCAATAAAACCTATATACAATCCAAGATAAAATAAAATTGTACTTCACTTTTCTCCGTTGCCCGCCGACCTCATCCCTTGGAGGTGTACCAAGACTACGCCCTGCTACTGGCAGCGCAGTGTGTGCCGCCACCTTGGTTTACCTCCAATCATCTATTGCAGAGCATGTTGTTCCCTCGCTCTGCCATAGGCTAACGTTGGGGCGTTCCGCATCTCTTCCGGGTATGGCACGGGGAGCCTGGACCCAAATACGCTGTGGGAGATTCTTGCGGTCATGCGACACATTTGGTGGGGGCCCCTTTAAGGGCAAAATGGTTGGGGCCCTGTTGCCCCCCCATATAATCCGGCACTGGTTACATAAGTAATGTGATCACATATATGATAAGATGTACCCTTTTTTTTTTTACATTACTGAATTTCTATACACAGATTATTTGTAATAAATTACATATTTGTAGGATATTAGCGCGCAGCTTGTCTTCTATTACTATCATCTTCTTTTTTGACACTTGGACATTCGCTTGTAGCACATCCACTATTTTTTTCTTATATACACCCAGATATCAAGGTTTTTGTGCTGATACAACATTTTCTGCAATTTTCCAATATGGTTCCTCAAGGTTTATAGATCTCTGTTTGATGTCATTCTATACAAAGCTTCATTGTTTATTTCTTGTGGACAGAAATCTGTCCATGATCACGTCTCATTATATCACACAGCTCTGATTACAAGCCGTGCACCTGTGTGACATCACATGACCAGGGATATAACAAGCCATTCACCTGCGTGACATCACATGACCAGGGATATAACGATCTGTGCACTTGTGTGACATCACATGACCAATGATATAACAAGCTGTGCACCCGTGTGACATCACATGACCAGGGATATAATGAGCTGTGCACCTGTGTGACGTCACATGACCAGGGATATAACAAGCCATGCACCTGCGTGATATCATATGACCAGGGATATAACGATCTGTGCACCTGTGTGACATCACATGACCAGGGATATAACAAGCTGTGCACCCATGTGACATCACATAACCAGGGATATAACGAGCTGTGCACCTGTGTGACATCACATGACCAGGGATATAAAGAGATGTGCACCAGTATAACATCACATTACCAGGGGTATAATGAGCCATGCACCTGTGTGACATCACATGACCAGAGATATAAAGAGCCATGCACCTGTGTGACATCACATGACCAGAGATATAACGAGCCATGCACCTGTGTGACATCACATGACCAGAGATATAACGAGCCATGCACCTGTGTGACATCACATGACCAGAGATATAACAAGCCGTGCACCTGTGTGACATCACATGACCAGAGATATAAAGAGCCGTGCACATGTGTGACATCACATTACCAGGGATATAACAAGCTGTGCACCTGTGTGACATCACATGACCAGGGATATAACAAGCCGTGCACCTGTGTGACATCACATGACTATGGTCAGATTTCTTTCCACTGGAAGTAAACCAGGAAGTTTTCTAGAAAATGACACCAAGCAGAGATAAAGAAAATCATGAGGAATTGATTCGGAAAGTGTATTGGAAAATTGTACCTACACACAATTGCATTTATTTGCAGAAATGTGACAACCCCTTTAACATAGAAATCTAAGAATTATAGTTATTAATCAAACTATTAATTAAACTGGATTATTCCTTTAAATAAAGGTTTGACTTAAATCCATTTCAAAACCCTGCAAGATATTGTATTGTTCCCCTCTATAATATATGACTATGAATATGAATGACACTATAGCCAGCACTGGAAAAAATCTCCCACAACCTGAGAACCTGAAATAATAATAATTATTACTCTGATGAAATGTCACACTATTAATTAGTAGGAATATTACAAGTGCCTTTAATGCATACTTCTCTGGCTCCGGCTGCGCGTACCTACTTACAGCCGTGTCATTAAGGGCAATGCCTCCGCTGAGATTTACGTCCTGATTACTCATGTGAAGATATCTACTCTATAGTCATATCTTGTGATGGGAAAACCAAGTCATTTCTTTCTTTATAGAGGGGTGAATATGAAAATTTTTTTTCATTTGTGATCCATAACCTTCTTCCATCTAACATCAATTTTAATGAGCCAGAGGGCTTTGTAGAGTGTTACCAGAGCCTCTCTGTGCGGTAGCTTCACAGGCTGTTACACTGTCTCACCCTCCCTTGTGCTTTCTCAGCCCTTCCCCCTGTTTTCTGTATGCAGTGGGAAATGGGAAGTACTCCTGCACAGTGTAACATCCTCTGAAGCTACAGCCTGGATGGGCTCTGGTATCGCCCTCCCCCAGAGTCCTTCTGACTCATTATCATAATTTTATCATTATTATAGAAGGAAGGAGGCCATGGATAACAAATTAAAGAAGATTACCACAGTCACGGTGCCTGGATCTATAAGTAATGATAATGAATGTGGCTACTCCTCCTATTTAGAAAGTGTCTGGGATAGCGAAAGTTATCTCCTACCATCTTTTTAAAAAGCTATAAAATTGCGTCATGTTACACACAAGTCTGGACTCAGCTTTCACCTCTCAAATTTCCCAGCTCCTTTCAGGACCATTACTTTTGAACCCACAGGACAATGGGGCACATTTACTTACCCGGTCCCTGCGCGTTCCCCTATACGGACTGTCCCGCGAGGATGAACTCTACCGCAATTCATGAATATCGTGCGCCTGATATCCTGCAGGTGCCGCTTCCCCACTCAGGTCCGCCGGAGTTCACCTTCTTCTTCCTGGTGCATGTAAGTGCTTGGCTTGCGACACAATTTTTAAGTTAAATCCCACGGTTTGTCCGAATCCGTCGGAATGCCCGATGGCAGCCACCTGATTTGTGTCGCATGAAATCTGAGCATGTGCGCCAAAAACCCCTTTTAAATCCCTGTCCCAGTGGCGCAAAATGGAAATCGTGGGGATGTATGATAAAAGTGAGGTCCGCGGGGCCCTTAGTAACTGAGCCCCATTATATATAATCCATAATGGTCCCTCTTTTGACAGCATGGTTTCGGAGTTATGGCCCTCATCAGTACAGAGCAGGATACTCAGTTCAATGTGAAAAGACTCATCGATATGTGATACGTGAAAGGGCTAAAAACAGGAATCTATCCATGTGACTCTTCCAACATGTGCCCAAGCTGACCCTGGATTTCCTGAAATGCCAATGTCAAGGACTCACATCCGTCTGAAGGACTCTTCCACCAACCTTCACTTTTGAGCAATAGATTTGGCACCAGTCCTTTGTTCAGTGGATTGACGTTGGTTTTGGCCGTTTACTGTCCAAACCTTCTTTACTTGACTTGTCCTCACCATCTCTACCATCTTGTGACATCTCCCAGATCTGACAATGGCCCAAAAATATGAAAACGGGTCAATCTGCCTTAGCGCAGTTTCTAGAGATGAGCGAACATACTCGTCCGAGCTTGATGCTCGTTCGAGCATTAGCGTACTCGAAACTGCTCGTTGCTCGGACGAATACTTTGCCCGCTCGAGAAAATGGCATCTCCCGCCGTTTTGATTTTTGGCGGCCAGAAACAGAGCCAATCACAAGCCAGGAGACTCTGCACTCCACCCAGCATGACGTGGTACCCTTACACGTCGATAGCAGTGGTTGGCTGGCCAGATCAGGTGACCCTGGGATAGACTAGCCGCTGCCCGTGCTGCTCGGATCATTCTCTGTCTGGATGCCACTAGGGAGAGAGCTGCTGCTGGTCAGGGAAAGCGTTAGGGTGTTCTATTAGAATAGTGTTAGGCAGGAGTGATTCTACAAGAACCCAACAGTCCTTCTTAGGGCTACAATAACGTTTTATTTTACTTTTTTTTTTGTTTGCTTGTGGCTGGGCTTGCTGGCATTAGTAGTGCAGCTAGTACCATATTGTGAGGAATTTGCAGGGAGACTTGTGTTTAGCTCTTAGTGACACACATATCCACCTCAAACACCGAAGTGGGACAATTTATTAGGGGTTTGATTTGAATTAGGCAGAGTCTGCTGATTTATTTATTTTTTACGTTTATTTTTCTTATAACTCAAAGTCATCTGGCACAGCACAAAATCCAGTTGCGTGCTGTCAGTGTAGGTTAGAAACTAGCCATAGCAATAGGATAGCATCATTTTGTTTAAAAAAAAAAACACAAAAAACACAAAAAAAAAAAATTTGAAGTTTACACTTTAATTTTGAAAATGTTTAACCCGAGGGCTAGGGGTAGAGGACGAGGGCGTGGATGTGGGCGTCCAACTACTGCAGGGGTCAGAGGCCGTGGTCCTGGGCGGGGTGAGACACCACCTGCTGATGAGGGAGCAGGGGAACGCCGCAGAGTTACACTCCCTAGGTTCATCATGTCTCAAGTTACTGGGACTCGTGGTAGAGCACTGTTGAGGCCAGAACAGTGCGAAGAGGTGATGTCGTGGATTGCGGACAATGCTTCTAGCCATTTGTCCACCAGTCAGTCTTCCACGCAGTCCACCCATGTCACCGAAATCAGCACTCCTCCAGCTCCTCCACCTCAGCCTCCTTCCCCCCAGTCTGCCCCCTCCCAGCAAAATTTGGCATTTGAACTGGCATACTCTGAGGAACTGTTTTCTGGACCCTTCCCACAGTCACAAACCACTTGTCCGGTTGCTGCTGAGCAATTTTCCGATGCCCAGGTTTTCCACCGGTCGCAGTCTGTGGGTGATGATGACATTATTGACGTAGTGGAAGAAGTGTGTAAAGAGGTATCGGACGATGAGGAGACACGGTTGTCAGACAGTGGTGAAGTTGTTGTCAGGGCAGGAAGTCCAAGGGGGGAGCAGACTGAGGGATCGGAGGATAATGAGGTGACAGACCCAAGCTGGGTTGATAGGCCAGGTGAACACAGTGCTTCTGAGACGGAGGCGAGTCCTATAGCAGAACAGGTTGGAAGAGGCAGTGGTGTGGCCAGACGGAGAGGCAGGGCCAGAGCTGGTGCATCAGCGCCAAATGTTGCCCGTAGTCAAGCTCCCGTGGCGAGGGCTAGATTTTCAGAAGTCTGGAGGTTCTTTAAAGAAACACCGGATGACCGACGGACTGTGGTGTGCAACCTTTGCCAAACCAGGATCAGCAGGGGTTCCACCACTACTAGCTTAACTACCACCAGTATGCGCAGGCATATGAATGCTAAACACCCCACTCAATGGCACCAAGCCCGTTCACCTCCGACCGGGCACACCACTGCTCCTTCCCCTGTGTCATCTGCTAGTCAGCCCCCTGCCCAGGACCACGGCCCAAACACCTCCCATGCGAAAACCCCATCTTCGCCTCCACGATCCTCCACAGCATCCACCAGCATTCAGCTCTCCATACCACAGACGCTGGAGCGCAAAAGGAAGTATAGCGCAACCCACCCACACGCCCAAGCCCTCAACGTCCACATCTCCAAGTTGCTTAGCCTGGAGATGCTGCCCTATAGGCTGGTAGAGAGCGAGGCCTTTCAAAACCTCATGGCGGTGGCCGCCCCTCGGTATTCGGTCCCCAGCCGCCACTACTTTTCCCGATGTGCCGTCCCAGCCCTGAAAAAGCACGTGTCAGAGAACATCATCCGTGCCCTGACCAACGCCGTTTCTGACAAGGTCCACCTGACCACGGACACGTGGACGAGTGCTGCCGGGAAGGGCCACTATGTATCGCTGACGGCACATGGGGTTAAATTGGTGAAGGCTGGGACCGATTCTGACCCTGGGGCTGGTCATATACTGCCGACGCCGAGGATTGCGGCGCCTACCTCGGTCCAGGTCTCAAAGGCCTACTATGCCTCCTCCTCCTCCCACCCCTCCTCCACCTCCTCCTCCGAATTACCATCCGTGGGCATGGCGCCATCAGTCGGTAGCTCTAGGCACAGCAGCAGTGCCGTCGCTAAGCGACAGCAGGCGGTGCTCAAACTGCTGAGCCTAGGCGATAAAAGGCACACCGCCCAAGAGCTATTACAGGGCATCACGGCGCAGACTGATCTGTGGCTGGCACCGCTGAACCTGAAGCCAGGCATGGTTGTGTGTGACAACGGCCGTAACCTGGTGGCGGCTCTGCAACTCGGCAGACTGACACATGTGCCATGCCTGGCCCATGTGTTAAATCTGATAGTTCAGCGTTTCCTCAAGACATACCCCAATCTGTCTGATTTGCTCACGAAGGTGCGCCGCATCTGTGCGCATTTCAGGAAGTCCAGCACAGATGCTGCCACTCTCAGGGCAGCGCAGCGCCGCCTCCAACTGCCCGCTCACCGACTGTTGTGCGACGTGCCCACAAGGTGGAATTCAACATTAACCATGTTATCCAGAGTTTACCAGCAGGGCAGAGCGATTGTAGACTGCCAGATGTCAACTTCCACCAGAACTGGTAGTCAGGTCAGTCAGCTTCCTCAAGTCTACAATGAGGAGTGGACGTGGATGTCTGATATCTGTCAGGTGCTGAGTAACTTTGAGGAGTCAACACAGATGGTCAGTGGCAATGCCGCCATCATCAGCCTCACCTTCCCGCTGCTCGGTCTGTTGAATAACTCTCTGGTCAGCATGAAGTCGGAAGCTTTGTGCTCGTCACAAGAGACGGGGGAAGAAGATTCCGTTGTTGATAGCCAAAGCACCTTGGTGGAGGTGGAGGAGGATGAGGAGGAAGAGGAGGAGAATGTTGGCGAGACAGAAGAGGGGACCATTGTTCACTCCTTCACTGTTCAGCGTGTATGGGCAGAAGAAGAGGAGTTGGAGGAGTTGGAGGAGGAGGAAATGGAGAGTCAGGCCAGTGAGGGGAGTGAATTCTTGCGTGTTGGTACTCTGGCGCATATGGCAGATTTCATGCTAGGCTGCCTATCCCGTGACCCTCGCGTTCAAAGAATTTATTCCAGCACCGAATACTGGTTATTCACTCTCCTGGACCCACGGTACAAGCAAAATCTTTCCACTCTCATCCCTGGAGAGGAAAGGAGTGTGAGAATGCATGAATACCACAGGCCCTGGTGCACAAGCTGAAACAGTATTTCCCTTCTGACAGCGCTAGCGGCAGAGGGCGTACGCTTTACAAGGCCTTTGCCAGTTTTATGTCACCCCAGCAAGACACTGTCACCTGTCCCCAGTCTCGGCAGAGTAGGGCTGATCTTTACAGAAAGATGGTGGGGGAGTACGTAGCTGACCATACCATCGTCCTAAATGATCACACAGCTCCCTACAACTACTGGATTTCAAAGCTGGACATGTGGCACGAACTGGCGCTGTACGCCTTGGTGGTTCTTGCCTGCCCTGCCGCTAGCATGTTGTCCGAGCGGGTTTTCAGTGCAGCTGGTGGCATCATCACCGATAAGCGTACACACCTGTCGACTGACAGCGCTGACAGGCTAACGCTTATCAAGATGAATAAAGCCTGGATTTCTCCGGATTTTCATTCTCCACCAGGTGAAAGAAGCTCAACCTGAATAATGTATGCACTCCTCCTCCTCATTGTCCTCCTTCTCCTCCTCTTTGTACACTAAAGCAGAGGAAACTGGCTATTTTTTGCCAGGGCCAACTGGCTCTAGCTATAGCACTCTATGTATTTAATTTTTCTGGAGGGCCATCTACCCGGTCCTCTGTTTTAAGCAATTTTTGGGAGTGCCACATACAGGCACTCAATCTATTTAATTTTTCTGGAGGACCACCTACCTGCTCCTCTGGTTTGAAAACTTTTTTGGACTGCCACATACAGGCACTCAATTTATTTAATTTCTCTGGAGGACCACCTACCTGCTCCTCTGGTTTGAAAACTTTTTTGGACTGCCACATACAGGCACTATCCAAATTAAATTGTCTCCATAGCAGCCTCCACATGACGTCTTTTTAGCTGGCTCCACACGTTGTCTCCAATGCTACCTTCACACGTCATCGCCATAGCTGCCTCCAAAAGTTGTCCATATAGCTGCCTCCATACATGGTCTCCTTATCAAACGAACTGTGTCAGGCAGAATTTTGGGTTGTTTTCATGGCTTCCACATCAAACTTGTTAACTTTGTCGCCACCCTGCTGTGTAATCCACAAAATATACTGGCAAACTTTTATCATTTACCGATATTATTTCAGCGCTTCTTGCGCATCTGTTTACATTCCCCTCACCCGCCATAACCCAAACTTATAAGAACGCTACTACACTTGATCTTATACAAAAGGTTCTTAGAAGTGCTGTTTGGGGAGTAGCCTAGAGACAGGGGCTTGGATTGGCGAAAGCTCGCCTGGCAGCGGAGCGCCAGCTAAATCCCAAGATCCAACTAACATAGTTTTAACTGCAGCACCTTTAATCTGGGCTTGCTGGCATTAGTAGTGCAGCTAGTACCATATTGTGAGGAATGTGCAGGGGGACTTGCGACCGTTGTGTTTAGCTCTTAGTGACACACATGTCCACCTCAAACACCGAAGTGGGACAATTTATTAGGGGTTTGATTTGAATTACGCCGAGTCTGCTGATTTATTTTTTTTAACGTTTATTTCTTTTTAGAACTCACATTAATCTGCCAAAGCAGTGTGCTTTGAGTGTGGGCTAGAAAATAGCCATAGGAGAACCCAAACGGCTTATTTAGGCCTACAATAGTGTTATATTTTCCTTTTTTTTTTGGTTTGCTTGTGGCTGGGCTTGCTGGCATTAGTAGTGCAGCTAGTACCATATTGTGAGGAATTTGCAGGGGGACTTGCGACCGTTGTGTTTAGCTCTTATTGACACACATATCCACCTCAAACACCGAAGTGGGACAATTTATTAGGGGTTTGATTTGAATTACGCCGAGTCTGCTGATTTATTTATTTTTTACGTTTATTTCTCTTATAACTCAAAGTCATCTGGCACAGCACAAAATCCAGTTGTGTGCTGTCAGTGTAGGTTAGAAACTAGCCATAGCAATAGGATAGTATCGTTTTGTTAAAAAAAACACAAAAAAACACCAAAAAAAAAAAATTAGAAGTTTACACTTTAATTTTGAAAATGTTTAACCCGAGGGCTAGGGGTAGAGGACGAGGGCGTGGACGTGGGCGTCCAACTACTGCAGGGGTCAGAGGCCGTGGTCCTGGGCGGGGTGAGACACCACCTGCTGATGAGGGAGCAGGGGAACGCCGCAGAGCTACACTCCCTAGGTTCATCATGTCTCAAGTTACTGGGACTCGTGGTAGAGCACTGTTGAGGCCAGAACAGTGCGAAGAGGTGATGTCGTGGATTGCGGACAATGCTTCTAGCCATTTGTCCACCAGTCAGTCTTCCAGGCAGTCCACCCATGTCACCGAAATCAGCACTCCTCCAGCTCCTCCACCTCAGCCTCCTTCCCCCCAGTCTGCCCCCTCCCAGCAAAATTTGGCATTTGAACCGGCATACTCTGAGGAACTGTTTTCTGGACCCTTCCCACAGTCACAAACCACTTGTCCGGTTGCTGCTGAGCAATTTTCCGATGCCCAGGTTTTCCACCAGTCGCAGTCTGTGGGTGATGATGACATTATTGACGTAGTGGAAGAAGTGTGTAAAGAGGTGTCGGACGATGAGGAGACACGGTTGTCAGACAGTGGTAAAGTTGTTGTCAGGGCAGGAAGTCCGAGGGGGGAGCAGACTGAGGGCCAGAATTGAAGCAGAAGGGAACAAAGGGACTTTATTTGTAAGAACAAGTCTAACCCTTGTTTTTCAAAATGTTACTTGAAAACCACCATTACCTTTTTCCTCCATCGCCTCTTCTTCCTCTGAATCTTGGGTACTTGTAGTGGCACTTAAAAATGATGCACTGCCAAGATGGCGCCGCTGTAGGTGGCTGCCTGTACATTGACTCTGGACCCACTTGACGGCACCCACATTCGCCCCCCACTAAATGGATTATCATCAGCAGGTGCTCCATGTAGCACAACTGGTTGCAACAGAGCATCAGAAATGGATCCTGGCAGCCAAGAGCACCAGTAGCAGCTTCATTGGACCTGAAATGTAAGTGATCACAACCAGAGTCTAACCACAAGTCAGGAGGAACCAGCACCAAGGTTCCAGTGGCAGCAACAACCAGGCAGCTCAAGTGCCGGTACCTGGCAAAAGTGGAGCTACAGTCAGTGTCTCTTCTGCTAAACCAATACCTGCAGCAGCAGTGCACCACTAGTTCACCACAACACCGGCACCGGCCCCCCTACTGTAGTAACCACTATACATAGAGCCAATATTGAAAACAGGATAAATAAGTGGACCAGTATATAAATATGGAAAAGGGGTATCTATCTTCGATTATAGGTCCAGTGGAGGTTGTCACACCTAAGTAAATGCCTCACAAAGAAAAGGCAATGCATGAACTACCTAATGTACCTCTCAAATTGAGAGGAAGAGGTGAGGCAAAAATAAGTCTAAAAAGAGGGTAATAGTTAAATACACTTTATTTTTGCATTCAAATAACAAAGAATATCCAATTACAGAATTAAAAAATTGTTATATTGTATATGATAGGATTGTCAGGTGATATACAGCGGAAAATGGCAGACACACCCGGACATGGGGACATTATAGTGTAACCAAAAGAGGGGCGGGGGGGGACTGGTCTCAATAAACACAGGGCAAATAGCAATATTGGTCCATCAGTATATATATCAGTGTTTATGGCCAAAGGTTGGTGAAAAAAAAAAAAAGTTTAAGAACCATTCAACAGTATTAGAGCCCGTCCTTACCGAGTAGAGGTGATGGTGGTCACGATGTCAGGGATGACTGCCGACCCGACGCGCGTTTCGGCTCGGAATGGGCCTTCCCCCAGATGAAGGCTCATTCCAATTTTTTGCAACTTTTGATGCTTTTTCATTGATCTCATTTTAAAGACTGTACGCCCTTTGATCACTTTTAGAGATGAGCGAACACACTCGTCCGAGCTTGATGCTCGTTCGAGCATTAGCGTACTTGTAACTGCTCGTTGCTCGGACGAATACTTTGCCCGCTCGAGAAAATGGCATCTCCCTCCATTTTGATTTTTGCCGACTCTGCACTCCACCCAGCATGACGTGGTACCCTTAAACGTCGATAGCAGTGGTTGGCTGGCCTGATCAGGTGACCCTGGAATAGACTAGCCACTGCCCACGCTGCTCGGATCATTCTCTGTCTGGATGTCATTAGGGAGAGAGCTGCTGCTGCTGCAGGGATAGCGTTAGGGTGTTATATTAGCTTACTGTTAGGCAGGAGTGAGTCTACAAGAACCCAACAGCCCTTCTTAGGGCTACAATAACCTTATATATTTACTTTTTTTTTGGTTGCTTGTGGCTGGGCTTGCTGGCACTAGTAGTGCAGCTAGTACCATATTTTGAGGAATTTGCAGGGAGACTTGCGACCATTGTGTTTAGCTCTTAGTGACACACATATCCACCTCAAACACCGAAGTGGGACAATTTATTAGGGGTTTGATTTGAATTAGGCACAGTCTGCTGATTTATTTTTTTTTACGTTTATTTCTTTTTATAACTCAAAGTCATCAGGCACAGCACAAAATCCAGTTGTGTGCTGTCAGTGTAGGTTAGAAACTAGCCATAGCAATAGAATAGCATAATTTTGTTTAAAAAAGAAAAACACAAAAAACACAAAAAAAAAATAAATTTAAGTTTACACTTTAATTTTGAAAATGTTTAACCCGAGGGCTAGGAGTAGAGGACGAGGGCGTGGACGTGGGCGTCCAACTACTGCAGGGGTCAGAGGCCGTGGTCCTGGGCGGGGTGAGACACCACCTGCTGATGAGGGAGCAGGGGATCGCCGCAGAGCTACACTCCCTAGGTTCATTATGTCTCAAGTTACTGGGACTCGTGGTAGAGCACTGCTGAGGCCAGAACAGTGCGAAGAGGTGATGTCGTGGATTGCGGACAATGCTTCTAGCCATCTGTCCACCAGTCAGTCTTCCATGCAGTCCACCCATGTCACCGAAATCAGCACTCCTCCAGCTCCTCCACCTCAGCCTCCTTCCCCCTAGTCTGTCCCCTCCCAGCAAAATTTGGCATTTGAACCGGCATACTCTGAGGAACTGTTTTCTGGACCCTTCCCACAGTCACAAACGACTTGTCCGGTTGCTGCTGAGCAATTTTCCAATGCCCAGGTTTTCCACCAGTCGCAGTCTGTGGGTGATGATGACATTATTGACGTAGTGGAAGAAGTGTGTAAAGAGGTGTCGGACGATGAGGAGACACGGTTGTCAGACAGTGGTGAAGTTGTTGTCAGGGCAGGAAGTCCGAGGGGGGAGCAGACTGAGGGATCGGAGGATGATGAGGTGACAGACCCAAGCTGGGTTGATAGGCCGGGTGAACACAGTGCTTCTGAGACGGAGGCGAGTCCTATAGCAGAACAGGTTGGAAGAGGCAGTGGTGGGGCCAGACGGAGAGGCAGGGCCAGAGCTGGTGCATCAGTGCCAAATGTTTCACGTAGTCAAGCTCCCGTGGCAAGGGCTAGATTTTCAGAAGTCTGGAGGTTCTTTAAATAAACACCGGATGACCGACGGACTGTGGTGTGCAACCTGTGCCAAACCAGGATCAGCAGGGGTTCCACCACTACCAGCTTAACCATCACCAGCATATGAATGCTAAACACCCCACTCAATGGCACCAAGCCCGTTCACCTCCGGCCGGGCACACCACTGCTCCTTCCCCTGTGTCATCTGCTAGTCAGCCCCCTGCCCAGGACCCCGGCCCAAACACCTCCCGTGCGAAAACCCCATCTTCGCCTCCACGATCCTCCACAGCATCCACCAGCGTTCAGCTCTCCATACCCCAGACGCTGTAGCACAAAAGGAAGTATAGTGCAACCCACCCACACGCCCAAGCCCTCAACGTCCACATCTCCAGATTACTTAGCCTGGAGATGCTGCCCTATAGGCTGGTAGAGACCGAGGCCTTTCGAAACCTCATGGTGGCGGCCGCCCCTCGGTATTCGGTCCCCAGCCACCACTACTTTTCCCGATGTGCCGTCCCAGCCCTGCACAAACACGTGTCAGACAACATCATCCGTGCCCTGACCGATGCCGTTTCTGACAAGGTCCACCTGACCACGGACACATGGACAAGTGCTGCCGGGCAGGGCCACTAAATATCGCTGACGGCACATTGGGTTAACTTGGTGGAGGCTGGGACCGAGTCTGACCCTGGGGCTGGTCATATACTGCCAACGTCGAGGATTGCGGGGCGTACCTCGGTCCAGGTATCAAAGGCCTACTATGCCTCCCCTCCTCTCACCCCTCCTCCACCTCGTCCTCCGAATTACCATCCATGGGCATGGCGCCATCAGTCGGTACCTCTAGGCACAGCAGCAGTGCCATCGCTAAGCGACAGCAGGCGGTGCTCAAACTGCTGAGCCTAGGCGATAAAAGGCACACCGCCCAAGAGCTATTACAGGGCATCACTCACACACCTGGGTGCTGCTGTGAGTGTTATCTTCATTCTGGGCTGTGGGAGAAGCAGAGAGGAGCTTGTAGCAGGATGACATGTAAGTTCCTGAATCTAACATTGCGCCTAAACTGCGCCAAAATTGCGCCTAAACTGTTTTAAAGTTAAGTGATTAATAAGAGGCAGAAAATATACTTATCACAGATGGTTGTAGCTTGTGATAATTCTGGCAAAACAGTGCGCCAGAACTTAGGCGCAACTACTACACTTAGACGCTCAAAAGGGATACATATGGCCCCAAATGTGTTGCAAGATCAAGCACTCACATGCACCAGGAAGAAGAAGGTGATCTCCGGCGGACCTCAGCACAGAAGCAACACATGCAGGAAATTGGACGCATGACCTTAGTGAAGCGCGTCGGACCTGAATCCTTGTAGGACAACTCACCACGGGATAGCGACAGGACAGGGTAAGTAAATGTGCCCCAATGTAAAGTCTCCGTAGAAAATGCAGTACACAATCTCAAAGCAAAAGGATAGTCTGAATACACGCAAAGGGGTCAAAATACCAGGATGGAGGGAGCAGAAATAACAGGATAATCAGGAACTTGCTAAGAACTAACTGTGTAACAGGCATAGTACAAATCAGGAGGTGCCTATGTGAAAAATGGTCCGGAAGATAATTAGGGAGGAATTCTGTCAATCACAACAGGTTAACTTTATAAGAACAAAAGCCGAGTTTGCAGGAGACTGATGATTCTGGTGCAAAAACAATCAAATTAGCCAGTAAGTATAAATCAGTGTTCACATTAGCAATGTCAGAGTGAAAGTATTTTTAAAGAGAATCTGTCATGCAAATTAAGGCACCCAAAATAAAAGCTTCATTAAAAACTTTGATTAAAAAGCATTGTCCTTATACCTAAATGGTATCTTTCCATGGCTACAATATTACAAAAATCAGTTTGTAAACTTACAGTATATGCAACTCACCTGGTCTGAGTCCATCACACTAAATGAGTCACGCATATTAAAATTGACTTGCATTGCCCTGCCCCTTGTTCCTGATTCACAGGCTATGATATTACAATACAATACAACTTTATTGATCGCTTTTGTGAAATTGCTTTGTACACACATCATTCAAGCCAGGAGTACATATAGACAAATACATGAAAACACACAGGAAATTCTTTTTGGTGTTTTAGTTATTCGCCAAATAAACGTCTTATTTTTATGGGTCAATATCATACTTTGATACTTTTCTTACATGTATATGTGGCAATTTCTTACAGGAGATAGAATTGTTGGGTTTTCTTAATGAATCCCGGCCGGACCGAATCCACCACAGAGAACGCGCCGCATGGTCTTCCTTTTTTATGATATAGTGATATATGCCAGCACAATAGTAAGAGAAACCTTTGTCTACTTGAAGCCACCACTAGGTGGAGCTTAAGAGCTTTAATCCATCCAAAATAACCTGCAAAACTTTTAGATCATGTCCCCGATATTATTTGATGCACTTCTTGCTCACCACTCCTTTGGTTCCTCTCTGTGGCCACCACTGGTTTGAAGCCAAGGCCTGACGTCCATTTAGGTTAATTTTCGCATGACACTCTCTAGCCTGCTGCCCTCGGCCTCTTGCATGCCGTCCCCTATAGTGTCAGGGTCAATTAATGCATGTTTTAGATACTATCTAGCTCATTCTGTACTCTGTCATGCAAGCCCATAGCTGTTGCCCAGGCATTTTGGCATAATGTGCGTTTAGCTAGCCTCAAGGCATCATGCCAGCTGCCCCTCTTTTTTCCTGTCCTTTCCGTGGTGTTCCATCCGTTTTCTGATGTTCCCTAGGTGTTTGGGTTGCCAAGCTTCCCTGTGCCTAGCCTTGGTCCCCTGAAAACTGCCGAGTCTCCCATTGAACTTCAATGGGGTTCGTTATTCTATCGAGCACTCGAGCATTCGGGAAAAATTGTACGTCTCGATCACTGTACCACGAGCATTTTAGTGTTCGCCTTCAATCTGCTAGGGGTTGTTACTTGTTATACAGTTTTCATCATTTCCTTAACGGGATTCGGGGGTGGGTGCAGCATTCCTTGTGCTTTAATATTCGCCTCAGGCAGCAATAATGCTAGATCGGCCTGCTGCAAACTTCTTCATTTAGGCGCAATAAACGGCGCAAAAACAACGTCCAGCCCGCAGGTGGGCGTTATCTAGAGAAAGCACTGAGCCCTTTGCAGAATAGCTCATTTCTCGGCAGCACAGCCAGCCGACACTGGGAACATATAATAATACATTAGATCCTGCAGACAGGAGACGGGACTCTATTTACAGTTCAGCACCATTCTTGTACCAAAATATTCTGCAAAACGCTGAGCTCACACAAGAGAGAAGAGAACTTTGCGAAGTTTGCAGATACATACTATCCAGTGTCGTCCACCATGTAAATTCCTGCACCAGTGTCTATCTGAAGGGAGGATACTGTGCAGAATTTACAGGGGGTGCATGCAGGAGACCAGCACTGGGGGGATCCCCCCTCCAGGAGGAACCCTGCTGAGGAGGTCACTGGGTGCAGGTGTAACACACCTTGGGTTGTCCTTGGCTGTGACTCTGATGTTTTCTTCATGCGTGCGGATGTGGGAGTCTAGGATTGTAGAGGAGCTGTAAGCAGGATCACACTGTAGTTCCTGACATCTAACATTGTGCGCCTTAACTTTTTCGCGCCAAAATTGCGCTAAACTGTTTTAAAGTTAATTGATTATAAGAGGCAGAAAATATACTTATCAACAGATGTTGTAGGTTGTGATAATTCGGGCAAAACAGTGCGCCAGATTTAGGCGCAACTAATACAGTGACGCACCCAAAGTGATACATATGGGCCCCAATGTGGTTGCATAGATCAGCACTCACATGCACCAGAAGAAGAAGGTGATCTCCGGCGGATCCTCACACCGAAGCGACACAGCTCGCAGGAATTTGGTGATCAAGCTGCCATGACCTAGTGAAGCGTCGTCGTTTACCTGAATCTGTCTCTTGTCTGGGACACAACTCACCCACGGGGTGCGACAGGACTCCGGTGAATTAAAGTGTTCCTCTCCACAGTTAAATTTTGTCTCCGTAGGCAAAATGCAGTACACACCATCTCAAAGTCCACGGATAGTCCTGAATCACGCAAGGGGTCAAACTACGCAAGGATGGAGGGAGCGAAATAACAGGATAATCAGGAACTTGCTAAGAACTAACTGTGTACAGGCATAGTCTAATCAGGAGTGCCTATGTTAAACTGTCCGGAGATAATTAGGGAGGAATTCTGTCAATCCACAACAGGTTAACTTTTATAAGAACAAAAGCCGATTTGCAGGAGACTGAGAGTCTGGTGCAAAAAACAATCAATTAGCCAGTAAATAAAATATGTGTTCACATAGCAATGTCAGAGTTGAAAGTTTTTTTAAAGAGAACCCTGTCATGCAAATGAAGGCAAACCCAAACTAAAGCTTCATTAAAAACTTTGATAAAAAGCATTGGCCCTTATCGCCTAAATGGTATCTTTCCAGATCCATGGCTACAATAATTACCAAAAACAGTTTGTAAACTACAGTATATGCCCTCACCTGGTCCTGAGTCAATCACACTAAATGAGTACGCATATTAATATTTGACCTTGCAATTGCCTGGGCCCCTTGTTTTGATCTGTAAATCAAAATACAAAAAAAAAAAAACGCGCTCAGAATATTACAAAATACATCAACTTTATTTTATCGCTATTTGTGGTCAAAAAGTAATTCATAATGTAAAACACAATATGAAAATACACAGACAAAAAAACAAAAGGGTCGATTCTGTCACAGAGTACTATAGCAAATACAGGGAAACAGCACAGGAAAGTTTTTGTGTTTTGTTATTTTGTTTTCGCCAAATAAACGTCTTATTTTTATGGGTCAATATCATACTTTGATACTTTTCTTACATTTTACAAAATTTCTCAAAATAAAACCTAATATGGGAGAAAATCTATAATTTTTGCCTCTTCCAAGTCACATAACTACAGGGTTACAACCTCACTTACCTCCCAGGTGATTGCTATTTGTCAACTTCCACTTCTACTTGGGTTTCCAGTGGAGAACGTAGATGGTGAGATGACATCTTCACACTGCATCATAGAGTGGGAACTCTTATAAACAAGGGCATTTTAAAGATAACACTACCATCACCCTTGGAAGACCTGTAATCTGCCTCCTGAGGCAAGTTGCTCAACTCTCCTCATGGCAGATGTAGCCTTTCCTGCTGGTTTTCCCAAATCGGTCATGCACAACTTCTTTACTACTAAAGCCAAGATTTACATCAGTTAAACATGGATATCCTTTCACTACAGGACAAACTAACACCAGCAGGGATAACAAGCATCCTTAAACATCCCCCTATAACTGTCATCTACAGGACTTCTCCTGTGCTGCACCCATTCTGTAGAATTCACTGCCCCTGGTCATTAGATGTGTTCTTAGTATTTTTAGTTGGAAATATGACTTGTAAACTCCCGTATTCATGGTGGTCTACTTAACTATAGACCATTACCTATATACATTTACAAGCCCTACATTGCAGTCTACATTCTATGTGAGACGTACAAGGTGGTTACAGACCTTTACTTGCCATTGGTCTCGTAAACTTTACCAACTTTTTGTTGTAAGACTGAATATTCTGTGCAGAGCGCTTTATATTCACACAGTTACACTTAGGTTCTACACACTAATGTGATGTGATGTTAATTACATATCTGTCACTTAACTTCTAATATTAGAATATGGCAGGGGCTCCTGCTACGTGCGACTCCTTCACTTCTTCCCATGTGTCAGGGCTGGATGCAGCTACTTTCTAATTAAGCTTTAGCAGCTAAAATTTGCATAATGAAGAGAGCAGGATGATTACACCATGTTTCAATTCCCATACATGTACATACGACAGCCCGGTAATATTGTTTTAACCCTTCAATGGCAATCAAGGGCAACGTCTATTAACCCCAAAAAATATGAGTAAATGGAAAAAGAATATTATTTGAATGTATCTGGCAGGAATTCGGATTAGCAGACAAATGAATTTTCAAAAAAAACGTAAAAAAATGTTATAGTGACTCAAAGCTTTAGAAAACATGCTAATTGTTTTAGTAATTTATAATCAGTTATTAGATTTAAAAGATATGGGGGGTCATTTACTAAGGGCCCGATTTGCGTTTTCCCGACGTGTTACCCGAATATTTCCGATTTGTGCCGATTTCCCCTGAATTGCCCAGGGATTTTGGCGCATGCGATCGGTTTGTGGCGCATCGGCGCCGGCATGCACGCGACGGAAATCGGGGGTTGTGGCTGAACGAAAACCCGACGGATTCGGAAAAACCGCCGCATTTTTAAAAAAAAAGTGTCGCGGAGCTTGCACTTACCTTCACTAGGAATAGGCCTGTGAACTTGAGTGCGTTCCGATGCTCTTCAGCGCAGCAGCGCCACCTGGTGGAAGTCGGAGGAACTGCCTTAATGAATCCCGGCCGGACCTGAATCCACCGCAGAGAACGCGCCGCATGGTCTCCCTTTTTTATGATATAGTGATATATACTAGTACAATAGTACCATAAACCTTTGTCTACTTGAAGCCACCACTAGGTGGAGCTTAAGAGCTTAGCGCCTACAAATTTAGAATTTATAAGTCATGAGTGGCAGAAGGGTCAGGTAGAATAACTAAAAACATAATTAGAATAAAAGTCAAAATTTATACTTTTATTAATTTAAATTTATAATTTAGCTTGGCAGGAACCTTAAATAGTAGCCACCTATGTACCACCTAGTGGTCATTTCCAAACACCCTATTGATAAAAAAAATAGATCAGTCGTTCAAAATTCAACAGATTATTCAAGGAGTTTCCATATACATAACATTGTCCTGCAAAAGTTTTAGGTCTATATATTATATACAATTATTTGTTATATACATTCAGGAAGACTGCAGACAAACGTGTACAGATCTTCGAAACTGACCCGTATCCTGGTCCAATCCAATGGACTCAACACATTGCACAGGATTGGAGTCCATTGCATTATACAGATAAATGATGCAAGGACTCCCTGTGAGGTAGCTGAATAGCAGCACTGGAATTGTAACAGTTCTTACAGTGCCGGCACTGAAGTGCAGACAGGGAGTCCTTGCATCATATTTCTGTATAATGCAAGGTTTCCGATGCTGTGCATTGTGTTCAGTCAGTGGGATAGGACCAGCATTGTGATCTGTATCCATGGGCTGAACGTGTTCAGGTTCAGCAAATCCCACACAGATTTGAATGTTAGGCTAGGGGGGGGGTCTAAAATGTAGTAAAGTAATAAGAGTAAAGTAATAAGAGTAAAACAAAATTACATATTGAAGAAAACCTAAAAAATCTATTCAAAAACCATCCTTTTCCTAGACCTGAACTATATTTTTCAACATTTTGCTACGCCTAAGACATTTTATAAAAAGTGATCAAAGGTCGTACAGTCCCTAAAATGGTAGCAATGAAAACGTCATCATCCTGTAAGAATAGGCCAAATGAAGAAATGTTTTTGTACAAAAGGTTTTAAGATTTTAATCTATTAAACATAACAGAACCTATATAAATTTGGTATTTCCGCAACCCGTACTCACCAAAAGGATCGGGTAGAGGTGTCGTTTGAAGTGTGCTAGGCAGAAAATAAGCCGCCATACAGCTCTGTAACGAAAAAGGGAAGTGAGAAATTGAAACACAAAAAAACTGCGAAATTGGCGTGGTCTTAATAATAATTCTTTATTTATATAGCGCACACAGATTACTCAGCGCTGCACAGTGTTTGCCAAATCAGTCCCTGTCCCCAATGGGGCTCACAATCTAATCCACCTACCGGTATGTTTTTGGAGAGTGGGGGGAAACCGGAGGAAACCCACGCAAACATGGAGAGAACATACAATCTCTTTGCAGATGTAGACCTGGATGGGACTTGAACCCAGGATCCCAGCGCTGCAAGGCTGTAGTGCTAACCATTGAGCCACCATTCTGCCATTTAAACGGTTAAGCTTCCTTTAAGGCTCACAATAAAAAAAATCTATATTGGATCATACCAAACATGTTTATTTGTCACATATTTTTAGATCACCCAATGATATTTGGGGGCACAGGATGTGAAATGACGTGTCATTACATTGAGCAGTAGTGGTGTTCATGGAAGATTAAGATGGAGGGATCATGATGGGACATCATTACTTTTCTCACAATCCCTTTAAGTCGGCCCCTTACCCTGCAATGTCAATGTAATCAATCAGACGAGTCGCGTTACATTATATAATCAGCATTAATCACCTCACACATCCCATGGATATCATCCCCAATCCCAGATTATTCATGAAATCCTCCGTCCAATCAAGACGCCGGGAAGACGTCCCATTCATTCCTACCTCAATCCCGCAAAATGTATCATCAGAAGATTCTGGTATTTTTCTAAACATCATTTTGTACATTTAGTAAAAGTTTAGGTAAGGAATTGCAGTGCGTGGTATTTTGTGCACTTTCAGATGGAACACACACTATGGGCGGATACTTCATGATTGCCTCACTTATAGGAAATCAAAATAATGGTAAACCAGGGGCACTTACCTATAGATCCGGGCATCGTGGGCCTTGTTTATTAAGGTTTGTGTGCCTGAAAACCACCGCAATTCTTGGCAAAGAGGCACGGGCCGTCCCTTTCACATGCCTGCATATTGCCTATAGTCTGCTCCAAGAGGCGGAGCCTCCAGAAACGGCTAGTGCCACAGGGTGGGGGCACCATCATATTCTGGTTAGTGCCAACCACATGACTGTGGTAATCTTCTTATAGTTATTATTCAACTCCTCTTTCATTCTAAAATCCAGATTCAAAATTATGCTAATGAGGGCCATGCATCACTCTTGAAATAATTTCTATGAGTTCCCCCTCCGAGGGGTATGTTATGTCATGACCTATTGTAAGGCAATGTTCTGTTAAAAAAAAAAAAACAGTTAATAGAAGCATTGTTGAAACTAAAATTATGCTAATGAGACAGTAGTGCTTTGGGGGATGTTACCAGAGCCCCTTCGTGCTGCATCTTTAAAGGCTGTTATACTGTCTCACCCCCCAGCTACTCCCTTAGCTCTTCCCCCTCCGTCTGTTTAATGTAAGTTTTGCTGGTCAAAAACTGACAAAAAAAAAACCTACACAACGTTGTAATAAATGCCCCTCATTTTCTTGACTACTTTAGCAATGCTGTACTCCATCAGTTCCTAAGATTGTATAAATTTATAGAAAATTCTCTGTCTACGATATCATTCATAGCAGTGGCCATAAAGCACAAACTTCCTACACGTCTTTGTACTCAGAAAATAGAGTAAGGAATGTAGCACTTTCAAAATGGCTTCCTTTTCAACCGACAATAACTTTATTGAAAGAATCACCGAGAGACAAATTGCACATAAAATAAAGCACATATGGGTTGGTCATGTAGGACACAGCATGACAAGTAGATAGAAAAAACTCAGGAACAGACGAATAGACATGATAGTCCAGATAGACATGAAGTCATCCCCATAATTTTTTTAAAAAGGCTACACTATATAAATGTAATATAAAAGTAATGATATAACTGTTAAGTACAATAGAGTATTTCCTCACAATGCTTTGCTCAGTCCGTTCAGATAATTAATCATACTCGGTGTAATAAGTGGGTTTTTCTTCTACCTGCTCTAACTAGGGGTTGTTCTCATAAAGGGATGGACATGGTCAGCAACAATACTCAGGTAGGCTGTGATGTTGCAACGATGCTCAATTGGTACCGAGGGGCCCAAAGAGTGCCAAGAAAATATTCCCCACACCATGACACCACCACCACCAGCCTGAACCGTTGATACAAGGCAGGATGGATCCATGCTTTCATGTTGTTGACGCCAAATTCTGACCCTACCATCCGAATGTCGCAGCAGAAATCGAGACTCATCAGACCAGGCAACGTTTTTCCAATCTTCTACTGTCCAATTTCGATGAGCTTGTGCAAATTGTAGCCTCAGTTTCCTGTTCTTAGCTGAAAGGAGTGGCACCCGGTGTGGTCTTCTGCTGCTGTAGCCCATCTGCCTCAAAGTTCGACGTACTGTGCGTTCAGATATGCTCTTCTGCCTACCTTGGTTGTAATGGGTGGCGATTTGAGTCACTGTTGCCTTTCTATCAGCTCGAACCAGTCTGCCCATTCTCCTCTGACCTCTGGCATCAACAAGGCATTTCCGCCCACAGAACTGCCGCTCACTGGATGTTTTTTCTTTTTCGGACCATTCTCTGTAAACCCTAGAGATGGTTGTGCGTGAAAATCCCAGTAGATCAGCAGTTTCTGAAATACTCAGACCAGCCCTTCTGGCACCAACAACCATGCCACGTTCAAAGGCATCAAATCACCTTTCTTCCCCATACTGATGTTTGAACTGCAGGAGGTTGTCTTGACCATGTCTACATGCCTAAATGCATGTGATTGGCTGATTAGAAATTAAGTGTTAACAAGCAGTTGGACAGGTGTACCTAATAAAGTGGCCGGTGAGTGTATATATATATATATTTAAAAAAAAAAAAAAACATATTTGGCATATACAGTACTTGGTCTGTAGCAACCTATATCTATAAGGGCATTTTGGTGGTTTAGTGTCCCAAAACCTCTTGGAATCTTCAGGAATAAGTTATAACCTGTGGAGGAATCTGTTAGCAAGTGTTCCAGTTCCATTTAGCGCCCCCACAGGTGAAAAGAAGCATTACACAATTCTCATTAAAAGAAATGGTTTGTTCATGTAATGGGGCATTGAGTTGTCCAGAGTTGGAGACAATGGGGCTCATTTACTAAGGGTCCAAACGCTGCACTTTCGTCGGGTTTCCCGAATATTTCCGTTTTGCCCTGAATTGCCCCGGGATTTTGACGCACGCGATCGGATTGTGGCACATCGGTGCTGGCTTTCACACGACTGAAATCTGGGGGCGTGCCCGTCGGACAACCCGACGGATTCGGAAAAAACACAGAATTTAAAAAACGATTTGTGTCGCAAGATCAGCACTTCCATGCACCGGGAAGAAGCAGGTGAACTCCAGCGGACCTCGGCACAGCAGCGACACCTGCTGGATATGAGGCGCACGATCTTAGTGAATCCCGGCAGACCCGAATCCTTGTCGGACAACGCGTCGCAGGATCGGGTAAGTAAATGTGCCCCAAACTTTGTAGTTGAGGAAACCCACTCTATTAGTTCAGTTTTCCCTAATAATATCTTTAAAAATTGTCTTTCTAAACCAAACAAAAACCTTCAAAGTTTTCTCGGCATTTAGAGCTAATTGTAAATCTTTTCACAGAAAAAGAACTTTTTAAATGTCTCAGTGACAGAACTTGCATATTGTAATTTAATTACCTTTAACCAATGTTCTGATAAATTGGATCTTTGAAATTAATTAGAAATGTTTCCTGGAATACGTTTTACAGAAAGATTGTTTTTCTGCATGAAATGAAGGTAAATGGATAATGTAACGTTGTTCTTCTTACAAAAAGATGAATTGGGAATGCTAATTTAGGTAAAATATTCTCATTTTCCTTGGTCTGTGTGATAAAAGGAGACATGGACAGTAGTATCCAAAGAGAATGGTAAATTAATTAGAATAAGCATAATGATTCCCACCAATGGACCAATAAACAAACTATATGCTCCCATCCCCACACTGTATCAGAGGGTCGGGGGCCCTCCACCCTTCACCAACATAGATCAACTTCCCTTATCAGGTTATAAGCATAAAATAGAACAGTACAGCGTAGACAGCGCCATTCTGTGTTTAGTGGTCAGACCAGGTTACTGCTGGTGAGCTCCCATTCATTTGAATTAGATCCCCGTTATTTCACTACTAATGACCTATCCTAAGAATATGTGATACAAAATGCTGGACTCACCCACAAAGGATTTTCCAAAGTATTTTTTCACCTAAAATGCAGTATAAAAACTACTAGCATTTCCTATACTTTACTTTAGGGGAATGTCCAAAATCTATAAGTTCAAACTTAAGCAAAAGTTTGAATGGGGACCCAAATTTAGCAAGCATTGAGCCCATGATGAGCATACAAGTCCACAGAGGGATACAATTATTGTCCCAGCACATGGGGAGCATAGAATCTGTGACCCTGCCCACAAGGAGCATATAAACCCCGGCCACAGGGAGAATACAATCATTGTCCCAGCACTTGAGGAGCATAGAATCTGTGACCCTGCCCACAAGGAGCATACAATCCCTGTCCACAAGGAGGGTACAATCATTGTCCCAGCACATGGGGAGCATAGAATCCGTGACCCTGCACACAAGGAGCATACAATCCCCGTCCAAGCCCATGATTAGCATACAATCCCTGCCCCTGCCCAGAAGGAGAGTACAATCATTGTGCCAGCTCATGAGGAGCATAAATCCTAGTCCCAGTCCATGAAGAACATACAATCCCTGCCCGTGCCCACAAGGAGCATACAATCTATGTCACTGCCCACAAGGAGCATACAATCACTCCCTGCCCAAGGAGCTACAATTATGTCCTGCCCACAAGGAGCATACAATCCCTGCCCCTGCCCACAAGGAGCATACAATCCCTGCCCCTGCCCACAAGGAGCATACAATCTATGTCACTGCCCACAAGGAGCATACAATCTATGTCACTGCCCACAAGGAGCATACAATCCCTGCCCCTGCCCACAAGGAGCATACAATCTATGTCACTGCCCACAAGGAGCATACAATCTATGTCACTGCCCACAAGGGTAATAAAATCCTTGACAGCCTATGAGAAGCATACAATCCCTGTCCCTGCCCACAAGCAGAATAAAATCCTTATCCCAGCCTATGAGGAGCATATGAACCCTTAAAGCATAAAATCCTTGTCACTGTCAAATCCTTGTCCCAGCCCATGAGGAGTGTGCAATTTATGTTCCTGCCCAGTGGGCACACCTTTTGTCCTTAATAATGTTTTTTTTTTTAATTTAGGAATATTTGGGGTTATTTATACACCAATTTAGGTGATATTCTCCCTAGATGTGTAGATTTAGTCCAGAGAACAAACCAACCTATTTTTAATATAAAACAGCCAATAAAAGCATATCAGTTACATTGTGGGGGAAAGAGATTTTACCCTTCTGCGAAAGTGCTGGTTATGCCAACCTGGAATAATTTTGTTCCTCTCTTTCTTGAGGCACGGCTCAGCTTTTCTTCACAAGAAGCAAGCATTAAAGGCAGTCTATTTTCTCCAAGATTACCGGCTATGTAAAAAATATCATTATGTAGGACACATTCTAGGTATAACTTTCGTGTTTCCCAGTGATCTGTTTCTATTTTTATGCAAATGAGCCTCATAATGTTAGAGGCAGAGTGCAATAGGAATGCAATTTTACCCAATGTACTGCAATACAGTGGTATTTTAGCATATTGAGGGTCATTTACTAAGGGCCCGAATCGCGTTTTACCGGCGGGTTACGCAAATTTTTCAGTTTTGCGCCGATTTTACCTGTATTGCCCTGGGATTTTGGCGCACGCGATCGGATTATGGCGCATCGGCGCCGGCATGCACGCGACAGAAATCGGGGGCGTGGCCGAACATTAACCCAACGGATTCGGAGAAACCGCCGCATTTAAAAAAAAAAGGGTCGTGGGACACGCGCTTACCTTCACCAAGTATAGGATCGTGCACTCCGGGGGGCCTTGGCGGACTTCAGGGCAGCAGCGACACCTGGTGGACGTCGGAGGAACTACCTTAGTGAATCGCTGGAAGACCCGAATCCACCGCAGAGAACGCGCTGCTGGATTGCGAATGGACCGGTTAAGTAAATCTGCCCCATTGTATGGAAGATAAGACTGTTTGAACACCACTGAGGGCCTGAAAAAATTGTAAAAATTGATCTGAAAAAAAAAAAAACATAAACAAAAATTAAACATAATCCCCTTATTCAAAAATAATAAAATTATTATTAAAAATAATAATGTAACACACTATAATTTGGGGGTCTACTACAGATTATATTAAATGCTATCGTTTAGATGTGATTGATGACAATCTTTGTGCAGTGCTATCGAACACGTTTGTGTTATATAAAAAATGTAAATAAAATTCAAAATTTTCCTAATTCCATGACTTCTCCTTAGTTGTAGAAACCTATACGCTTTTGTTTTTATTGCCTACGAATTTTTATAGGAAGACATTTTTCCGCAGGGTAAACACAAATTTGTTCAGAATGCATAAAATCTACAGGATTGGGACATAAATGGTCAAAATAAAAAGTCAGGAAATAATGAATAAAGATGATGTATAGTGTACTAATATTTTCTTAAAGGGGAACTCCATTTAAAACCAAGTTCTGACTTGTCACCTGCAGTCATGACATATGATGCCTTGACTTAGAGCAGTGATGGCGAACCTTTTAGAGACCGGGTGCCCAAACTACAACCAAAACGCACTTATTTATTGCAAAGTGCCAATTTAAGTAGTAATTTATTGCTACCTATTCTACCACAACTTCCAATCATATTGGCCTCTTGACAAAACAGTTGAAAGAAGAAGGGCAAATTTTCACTAATGTTAGACTAATGTTAGTCGCTATGACCCCCCTGTATAGGAAGAAATGTGTGACCTAGAGGAGCTCTAAAGATAATCCTCCCTTTCCCACATGTTCCACCTCTTCCTGCAGTCCCAAGCAATCAAGAAAGTGTTGCTTTAAAATAGCACCGAGAGCAGCATTTCTCAAGTCTTCTGTGACTACAGAATGATTCTTTGAGTTCTATGTCGAGTGCTATGTTGATGGCTTGGGTGCCTAAAAAGAGGGCTCCAAGAGCCACCTCTGGCACCCGTGCCATAGGTTC
The DNA here is from genome assembly GCA_019512145.1 of Engystomops pustulosus. NCBI lineage: Eukaryota > Metazoa > Chordata > Amphibia > Anura > Leptodactylidae > Engystomops > Engystomops pustulosus. Next base: position 81,543 of record WNYA01000269.1, on the reverse strand, counting down.
GCCACTAGAGATGAACGAACATACTCGTCCAAGCGTGCTGCTCATTCGAGCATTGGCATACTCGCAACTGCTCGGACGAGTATTTCGTCCGCTCGAGAAAATGGCATCTCGCTGCGTTTAGATTTTTGGTGGCCAGAAACAGAGCCAATCACAAACCAGGAGACTCTGCACTCCACCCAGCATGACGTGGTACACTTACATGATCGATAGCAGTGGTTGGCTGGCCTGATCAGGTGACCCTGGAATAGACTAGCACCTGCCCGCGCTGACTATAGGCTGGTAGAGACCGAGGCCTTTCGCAACCTCATGGCGGCGGCCGCCCCTCGGTATTCGGTCCCCAGCTGCCACTACTTTTCCTGATGTGCCGTCCCATCCCTGCACCAGCACGTGTCAGACAACAACACCCGTGCCCTGACCAACGCCGTTTCTGAAAAGGTCAGAAACAAGAGGGGACCATTGTTGAGTCCTTCACTGTTCAGCGTGTATGGGCAGAAGAAGAGGAGTTGGAGGAGGAGGAAATGGACAGTCAGGCCAGTGAGGGGAATGAATTCTTACGCGTTGGGACTCTGGCGCATATGGCAGATTACATGCTAGGCTGCCTATCCCATGACCCTCGCGTTCAAAGAATTTATTCCAGCACCGATTACAGGGTATTCACTCTCCTGGACCCAAAGTACAAGCAAAATCTTTCCACTCTCGTCCCTTGAGAGGAAAGGAGTGTGAGAATGCATGAATACCATACTAGCGGCAGAGGGTGGTACTTCTGCGGGACAAGTAGCGAGGGAGAGTAGGCGAGCAGGCAGCTTGTCCAGCACTGGCAGGGGTACACTTTACAAGGCCTTTGCCAGTTTTATGTCACCCCAGCAAGACACTGTCCCCAGTCTCGGCAGAGTAGGGCTGATCTTTACAGAAAGATGGTGAGGGAGTACGTAGCTGACCATACCATCGTCCTAAATGATCACACAGCTCCCAACAACTACTGGGTTTCAAAGCTGGACATGTGGGCCGAACTGGCGCTGTACGCCTTGGAGGTTCTTGCCTGCCCTGCCGCTAGCGTGTTGTCCGAGCGGGTTTTCAGTGCAGCTGGTGGCATCATCACCGATAAGCCTCCACGATCCTCCACAGCGTCCACCAATGTCTCCATGTGCAACTTTCAACTGTCTATACCCCAGACGCTGGAGCACGAGAGGATATGCAGCACATCATCCCCTTATCAAACGAGCTGTGTCAGGCAGAATTTTCAGGTGTTTCACCAGATACATAGTGGAACTCAGCCCATCTGTCGCCGCCATGCTGGAGACCTGAAGTTGCAATCATAGCAGCGCAATATGAATGCCCCATACTGTCGCTCTTAATCATGGAAGTCGTCTCCATGGCTGCCTCCACATGTCGTCCCCTTATCAAAAGAGCTGTGTCAGGCTCATTTTTCGGGTGTTTCACCAGATACGTTATGGAACTTGGTCACTATGTCGCCACCATGCTGTGTTATCGACTAAATATACCGTCAACCTTTTGTTCACATAGGAAATCATTTCAGCGCTTCTTGCTCACCTCCTTTGGTGAAACCTGAGTCCATTTAGGGTATGTCGCCATGAGACTCTCTAGCCTGCCACTGCTGCCGCTGCCTCTGCATGCCGTCCCCTATAGTGTCAGGGTCAACCTTTTAGAGACTGAGTGCCCAAACTACAACCAAGACCCACTTATTTATCGCAAAGTGCCATCACAGAAATTTTATTTGTGATTTATACTCCCTGCTCAGTCACAACACCTTCCCACTCCTCCTGTAGTCCCATGTAGCGCTGTCACTTTTAAATAGCTCTATGCACAGCAAGTCCTGGGCTGTCTGGGACTGTAGAAAGATACCTGGAGTCATCTCTGGTGATGGCTTGAGTGCCCACAGAAAGGGCTCTGAGTGCCACCTCCGGCACCAGTGCCATAGGTTCGCCACCACTGCCCTAGGTTCATCATGTCTCAAGTTACTGGGACTCGTGGTAGAGCACTGTTGAGGCCAGAACAGTGCGAAGAGGTGATGTCGTGGATTGCGGACAATACTTCTAGCCATTTGTCCACCAGTCAGTCTTCCACGCAGTCCACCCATGTCACCGAAATCAGCACTCCTCCGGCTCCTCCACCTCAGCCTCCTTCCCCCCAGTCTGCCCCCTCCCAGCAAAATTTTGCATTTGAACCGGCATACTCTGAGGAACTGTTTTCTGGACCCTTCCCACAGTCACAAACCACTTGTCCGGTTGCTGCTGAGCTCTTTTCCGATGCCCAGGTTTTCCACCGGTCGCAGTCTGTGGGTGATGATGACATTATTGACGTAGTGGAAGAAGTGTGTAAAGAGGTGTCGGACGATGAGGAGACACGGTTGTCAGACAGTGGTGAAGTTGTTGTCAGGGCAGGAAGTCCGAGGGGGGAGCAGACTGAGGGATCGGAGGATGATGAGGTGACAGACCCAAGCTGGGTTGATAAGCCGGGTGAACACAGTGCTTCTGAGACGGAGGCGTGTCCTATACCAGAACAGGTTGGAAGAGGCTACTTAGCCTGGAGATGCTGCCCTATAGGCTGGTAGAGACCGAGGCCTTTCGAAACCTCATGGCGGCGGCCGCCCCTCAGTATTCGGTCCCCAGCCGCCACTACTTTTCCCGATGTGCCATCCCAGCCCTGAACAAGCACGTGTCAGACAACATCATCCGTGCCCTGACCAACGCCGTTTCTGACAAGGTCCACCTGACCACGGACACGTGGACGAGTGCTGCCGGGCAGGGCCACTATATTTCGCTGACGGCACATTGGGTTAACTTGGTGGAGGCTTGGACCGAGTCTGACCCTGGGGCTGGTCATATACTGCCAACGCCGAGGATTGCGGGGCCTCAAAGGCATACTATGCCTCCTCCTCTTCCCACCCCTCCTACACCTCCTCCTCTGAATTACCATCCGTGGGCATGGCGCCATCAGTCGGTAGCTCTAGGCACAGCAGCAGTGCCGAGCGATTGTAGACTGCCAGATGTCAACTTCCACCAGAACTGGTAGTCAGGTCAGTCAGCTTCCTCAAGTCTACAATGAGGAGTGGACGTGGATGTCTGATATCTGTCAGGTGCTGAGTAACTTTGAGGAGTCAACACAGATGGTCAGTGGCGATGCCGCCATCATCAGCCTCACCATCCCGCTGCTTGGCCTGTTGAAAAACTCTCTGATCAGCATGAAGTCGGAAGCTTTGCGCTCGTCACAAGAGACGGGGGAAGAAGATTCCCTTGTTGATAGCCAAAGCACCCTTAGGTCTGTTTTTCAGCGCATATCGGAGGAGGTGGAGGAGGATGAGGAGGAAGAGGAGGAGAATGTTGGCGAGACAGAAGAGGGGACCATTGTTCAGTCCTTCACTGTTCAGCGTGTATGGGCAGAAGAAGAGGAGTTGGAGGAGTTGGAGGAGGAGGAAATGGAGAGTCAGGCCAGTTAGGGGAGTGAATTATTGCGCGTTGGGACTCTGGCGCTTATGGCAGATTTCATGCTAGGCTACCTATCCCGTGACCCTCGCGTTCAAAGAATTTATTCCAGCACCGATTACTGGGTATTCACTCTCCTGGACCCACGGTACAAGCAAGATCTTTCCAGTCTCATCCCTGGAGAGGAAAGGAGTGTGAGAATGCATGAATACCAGCAGGCCCCGGTGCACAAGCTGAAACAGTATTTCCCTTCTGACAGCGCTAGCGGCAGAGGGCGTACTTCTGCGGGACAAGTATCAAAGGAGAGTAGGCGAGCAGGCAGCTTGTCCAGCACTGGCAGGGGTACACTTTACAAGGCCTTTGCCAGTTTTATGTCACCCCAGCAAGACACGGTCACCTGTCCCCAGTCTCGGCAGAGTAGGGCTGATCTTTACAGAAAGATGGTGAGGGTGTACGTAGCTGACCATACCATCGTCCTAAATGATCACACAGCTCCCTACAACTACTGGGTTTCAAAGCTGGACATGTGGCACGAACTGGCGCTGTACGCCTTGGAGGTTCTTGCCTGCCCTGCCGCTAACGTGTTGTCCGAGCGGGTTTTCAGTGCAGCTGGTGGCATCATCACCGATAAGCGTACACGCCTGTCGACTGACAGCGCTGACAGGCTGACGCTTATCAAGATGAATAAAGCCTGGATTTCTCCGGATTTCCATTCTCCATTTTCCAAGCTCAACCTGAATAATGTATGCACTCCTCCTCCTCATTGTCCTCCTTCTCCTCCTCTTTGTACACTAAAGCAGAGGAAACTGGCTATTTTTTTCCAGGGCCAACTGGCTATAGCTATAGTACTCTATGTATTTAATTTTTCTGGAGGGCCACCTACCTGGTCCTCTGTTTTAAACAATTTTTGGGAGTGCCACATACAGGCACTCAATCTATTTAATTTTTCTGGAGGACCACCTACCTGCTCCTCTGGTTTGAAAACTTTTTTGGACTGCCACATACAGGCACTCAATCTATTTAATTTTTCTGGAGGACCACCTACCTGCTCCTCTGGTTTGAACACTTTTTTGGACTGCCACAGGCACTATCCAAATTAAATTGTCTCCATAGCAGCCTCCACACGTCGTCTTTTTAGCTGCCTCCACACATTGTCTCCATTGCTACCTTCACACGTCATCGCCATAGCTGCCTCCAAAAGTCGTCCATATAGCTGCCTCCATACATGGTCCCCTTATCAAATGAGCTGTGTCAGGCAGAATTTTGGGTTGTTTTCATGGCTTCCACATCAAACTTGTTAACTTTGTCGCCACCCTGCTGTGTAATTCACAAAATATACTGGCAAACTTTTATCATTTACCAATATTATTTCAGCGCTTCTTGCGCATCTGTTTACATTCCCCTCACCCGCCATAACCCAAACTTATAAGAACACTACTACACTTGATCTTATACAAAAGGTTCTTAGAGGTGCTGTTTGGGGAGGAGCCGAGAGACAGGGGCTTGGATTGGCGAAAGCTCGCCTGACAGCGGAGCGCCAGCTCTATCCCAAGATCCAACTAACATAGTTTTAACTGCAGCACCTTTAATCTACTACTAGTTCACTGCCTCCATACATGGTCCCCTTATCAAACGAGCTGTGTCAGGCAGAATTTTCAGGTGTTTCACCAGATACATAGTGGAACTCGGCCCATCTGTCGCCGTCATGCTGGAGACCTGAATTTGCAATCATAGCAGCGCAATATGGATGCCCCATACTGTCGCTCTTAATCATGGAACCATTTCCGAAAAAACTATTAAAAATAGAACCACTATGCTATTCCATTATTCCTAGGCGAAATATTCAAACGACCCGGCCTGCTTTGAAAATTATAATTTATTCAAAGTAAACGCTTCTGGCCCCCAGGCCCATTTTGGGTGTGGAGGAGCCAAGAGACAGGGGCTTGGACAGGCGAAAGCTTGCCTGGCAGCGGACCGCCAGCTCCATCCCAAGATTAGGCAGGCTCAGAGGCATCCATGCATGCTGCCCCTGCTGTTTCCTGTCCATTTTGCCTCCACGATCCTCCACAGCGTCCACCAATGTCTCCATGCGCAACTTTCAACTCTCTATACCCCAGATGCTGGAGCACGAGAGGATATGCAGCACATCATCCCCTTATCAAACGAGCTGTGTCAGGCAGAATTTTCAGGTGTTTCACCAGATGCATAGTGGAACTCGGCCCATCTGTCACCATGCTGGAGACCTGAAGTTTCAATCATAGAAGCAATATGGATGCCCCAGTAGTCACTCTTAATCATGGAAGTCGTCTCCATGGCTGCCTCCACATGTCGTCCCTTTATCAAACGAGCTGTGTCAGGTTCATTTTTCGGGTGTTTCACCAGATAGGTTATGGAACTTGGTCACTATGTCGCCACCATGCTGTGTTATCGGCTAAATATACGGTCAACCTTTTGTTCACATAGGAATTCATTTCAGCGCTTCTTGCTCACCTCCTTTGGTGAAACCTGAGTCCATTTAGGGTATGTCGCCATGACACTCTCTAGCCTGCTGAAAACGTATGTAGTTGTAGTGCGATATATAGTACACTCCTAATATATATGAAATGCATACTGCAAAGGGCATAGTACATGAAGCAATAACCTTTAACCATTGGGGAGACCAGTTCTCTAGTAAATGTTTTAATAAGAGACAGAAACGAGGCAGTATGCTTCCTTTATCTCCAATAGCAGTGAGACACTTAAGGCTAGGTGAAAAATATTTAGTGTACATACATTTAAAGGAAACCTACCATTTAATGCATTATGAATCAAACATACCTTAAGAATGCTGTAGCTACACTGATGCAGGCAAGGGCGTAAATTGGGGGGGGGGAGGGGGGTTGCAACCGGGCCAAAGAGGTTTAGGGGACCCATAAGGTGTCACTTTCCCGTATAAGAAGAATATTACTATAAACCATGCATTATATTTGGGATCCTGGCACAGACTTTACACTAGGGCCCATCCGCTTCAAGGTACGCCACTGAATGCAGGATCATATCTTGTGTAACCCCTGTTCTGAGTGGTTTTGCTGATAAAACAATTATAACATTATGATAATGAAGCTCTGTCACTTATGTGGCTGGCTCAGTGCTTTTCCTAGCACATTAGTTATGTACTGCTTCACAGGATGATGTTGTGCTTGAAGACGGAATAATCAATTGCTGCACCATCCGCCAGCTGCTGTGTATAAGTGATCCATCTTAGGGTCCATTCACACGCGGTATGCGGGCATACCGCCGTGTGCTGGAGAGGAGGAGGAGGTGACCCCTCCTCCCTCCATAGAGAATAGCGGCGCATGCTCTATCTTTTTGCGGTGTGCGGGCCGGATCGTTGCCACACATGTGTGGCACCGTATCTGCGCCGTGCCGCTATTGCCGTCTATGGGGACGTACATGCGGCCGCATGTACGTCCCCGCAGACGGCCATGTGAATAAGCCCTTAGGTTGATTATTCATGCCTGGACTAAGCCTGTGTGTAATAGAAGCTCTGTGTAACTTGTCCAATCATACAATCCAGCTTTCCCAAGATCCTGAATGTTAATTGTTTTTTCAGCAAAACCACTCATCTCAGGGATTAACCAAGGTATGATCTGGCATCAGTGTAGCTAAAGCATTCTCAAGTATTGCCAGGTTCCCACAGAGCCTTAAGCACATGGGTTCTGTCCTCCGTCAGTAAGCCACCACCTCCTCAGCTGGTCAGTCATCGGGTCGGCATCCATATAAGGGTCCATGAAGATAAATGTAGGGTTATGCATTTTGGGACTTATAATCTGCATGCACAAAAACAGTCACAGGAATGAATCTTGTGAAATCAGCTCACCCACTCCGTTCAAACAATCCACGTGGTCTTGACTCTGGACACTCCAGCACGGACAACCTCGGCCACAGGTGCATACAACGATGAAGTAAGAAGAAAACTATAGCAAAATATAGTAAAATAAAAAGCAAAAAGTAAAATATAGCAACATTTATTTGGAATCCATTAAAAATGACACAAATAGTGCATGACACAGCATAAGGAGAAAATAGCGTCAAAGCTTATGCGTTTCGGTAGTTATACCTTATTCATAGCTTCTGCATGACTTTCTGCAGTCTAGCTATTTAACCCTGCCCTTTTCAATCCCATGAATCCCTAGGGGGGTTTTAACCCTTTCTGTAACTTTTAAAACCGTACTTAGCACATAGAAAAAGAGCCTTTCTTTCTCTTAAAAGGAAATATAGAAAATAGAAAATAGTAACCACACATGTACCTTTAAGACAATATTATGTTCAATTTTTCAAAAGGAAATTTTTAGTAAAAATGAATTTTTTAACAGAAATGAATTAGATCTTGTTTTTTATTTAGCCCAAAGGGAACTCTTGTTTTCAAAGAAAAAATCCAAAAAGTTTCCCGGTTTAAGAGAATCCGCCTGAGATCTCCACCTCACTTAGGTTTTATTACTTTTTCAATACCCCTACATCTAAGAACACTACAGTCCCCAGCATGGCAATCTCTAACATGTCTTGATACTGCAGAGATATTAACCGCACTGTCTGCATTGACATCCGAGAGATGTCAATTTTAAATTCATAGAGTTGGAATTCAGGTGTTTGGCAAAATTTTCTGCGTCCAATACAGTCCCCTCCCATATCAGGAGCTGATCGTCAATATAACGGCCATACCCCCTGATATGGGAGAGAAAAGGATTGGACTCAGTAAACAGAAAAAGTTCTTCCCACCTGGCCATATATAAATTGGCCAGTGATGGGGAGCATCTGCCCCCCATTGATGCGCCGCATCTCTGTAAAAAATTGTTGTCATCGAACGAAAAATAATCCCTTTTTAGAAGAAAATTAACTGATTCCATTATAAACTCTTTAACTTCGAGTGAATACATGCTGTACTTGTCCAACCGATAAGAAAGACATTGCAACGCAATTTCATGATTCAATAATGGGTATAATGCCACCACATCGCACTACAACCACATGAAATTTTGTTTCCATGGTATACCATCAAAGAGGGAGATGGTATGTTTAGTGTCTTTTAACAGACCAGGAATATAAGTAACCAGTGGTTGAAGGTGGTGGTCAACCCACTCCCCCAATCTTTCACTCCGATATCCGCCACAATGGGGCGAAGAGGAGGAGGGAACACCTCCTTATGTATCTTGGGCAATGAGTGGAAGATTGGGGTTACAAGAAACTTGACATACAGGTAATCTGCTATCTTTTGGGATATGGCTCCCAAATTCAGACCCTCATCCAGCAATTTTCTTATTGCTGCATCTGAAAATCCCTGGTGGGATTGGACTGTAATTTTAAGTATGTATTTGTATCATTTAACATTTCTAGATTTAGTTTTCTATACAGTCCGGCATTAAGGAGAACTATAGCACCTCCTTGATGGGGTAGAACAGAGGGTTGGAAGTACGGAAGGATGGGTTCAAATCCACTGTGACGTTTTCCTCGGACTGAAGCTGGCGTAATATCGAAAGATGGTACTGATCCTCAAAGGTATTCATGTCTTTATTCAAACTTAAAGTCGTAGTATTGTTACTGTCCTTGGGACAGGACATGTTATCATCTGTATACTCTAGAAAGTGTTTGCGCAAGGTTATGTTTCTTATAAATTTATTGACATCTAGGATGGAATGGAAGATATTGAAGTTGTTGTTGGGTGAGAAACCTAAACCTTTAGACAATAAAGAACTTTGTTGAGGGCTTATAATGTAGCTTGATAAGTTGTAAATGAGATCATGTTTCACTTCTGGTTCCTGAGAGTATATTTTTTGGAGGCTGGATCGTTGTTTCCTGCCTCCCCTTCTGCGTTTTTTGACTTTTTCTTTTTTTTTTTTCGATTTTTTCTCAGAGTCAGAGTGAGTTCCATTTGTAGACACCAATGAAGACACAGAGGAATCAGACAAGTCATCCGACGTCGTGGCAATTGAAGTTTCTGTAACGGTAAAGCTTACACGACTATCATTTCTCAGTTTTTTCTGTGCATTTTTATTTTTGAGAATAGATTTGGTTTGTTTGTATGCTCTTCGTAGTTGTTGCGTTTGCGAACATACACTTGATTAGTAGCATAGTCCTGTGCATCTCGTTGAAATTTGCTTTGTTTAATTTTCATTATGCTATCTTCTATTTTTGTAATATTATTTTTGAGTTTCAGATCCATTGTTTGGAACTCAGTAGTATTGGATAGGGGATGTATCAAGTCTTGCATTTCCTTTATTTGTATTCTGGTTTGGGCTAGTGCTAATTCTTCTTCTTTTATGAAAAGTTGCATAAGTTTTAGTGAGCATTCAGATAAAGCCGCATTCCATTGTTGTGTGAACTCCGGTGTATAATCCGTGGTTGGAAATTTTCTCAGACGTAATCCTCGTGGTATCATACTTTTTTTCACATAGGACTTTAAGGTTGTAGAATCCCACCAGATTTTAACTTCTTTAATCAATAGGGTTTCAAGTTGGTACATGCGAGTTGTAAGGTCATTGGAACTCTGATGTTCGGAAGTGTTATATTCGAAAATGCTAGCAGCCTTAGAAAATCTATCAGAACAGTCCGTGATATCGGCTAAGCATTTACTTTTAACTCCCTCAGTTTTCTTCTTACTTCATCGTTATAATCTGCATGCAATGTATGTCATATGAGATTTGAAACTGGAAGTGTTACTCAATGAAAAAGAACTATGTAAACTTGTAACAAGTATACATATACTATGTATATTTGTAACAGTATGACATTTCAAGTGCCTGCTTCTTAAGACAGAGGGACATTGTCTTGCAAAAGGGACATTATTTATTTACATAAAAATATGAATTACAAAATATAAAGACAAAGGACACTATTTTCATCTACAGGAAAATCTTTATTATGAGAACTACAAATATTTAGAAAAGCCTATTCCAGGAGTTGTCCTGTACAACCACGTAGGAATCTCGGACATCTGGACATTTCTACTTTTAATTCCATTGTACGTTCTCTGACATGCACACCAATCTCTCTCATTTCAGCTATAGATTTTGCATCACACGTTAAAAACAAAATAGACGGACTCATGTTAAAGTTTCAACCTTCAATCCCTGCAACCCACCCAAAATATCCAATGCCAAAAGTTAAGCAATTTCTCTTCTCTCACTGATGAGTAAGTTTCCTCCATGTTGTCATCTCACCCCTAACCTCACCACTATGCTCATCCAAGGTCCAGGGCCGGGTTTTAGACAAAGTGGGGCCCTGGGCAAAACTAAAAGTGGGGACCCAAAATAAAACTATTTCAGAAACAGTTACATTCAGTAAGAGGCTCATTCAGCCCTGCACAATAATTAAACTAAACAGTAGTATGGTGAGGTAATCTGTAATATTGGACTGTAGGACAATTTTATAGACAGTTGATAGGTAGATTGATGATAGAAGATAGTTATGAAAGACAATAGATTTATAGATAGATTTATAGATGCATAAATATAAAGTATATAGTATTATATAGTATATATAGTATTATATATAGATAGCTAGATAGAGGATATAAGATAGATATGAGAGATAGACACAGTAGAAGAGGGGAACAAGATTGATTGAAGGATAGATAATAGATAGGAGATGGATAGTTGGATAGAGAATTTATAGATAAATAGACAAAAAAGCTAGAGAGATGAATGGTTAGACAGATATATGCATAGGAAATAAACACATTATAGGAAAAAAATAGCTAGAAGGATAGATGATTGATAAATAGACAGGAGCATTTTCACCCTGGAATTCAACCAAGTGGTAGTAAAGTAGAAATACATCCTCTGCCCAGAAATGTCCACATGCAGAGGTCCCTTTTAGAACAGGGGGCCCTTGGCAAATATCCAGTTTGCCGCCCCCTAACACCAGCCCTGCCTAGGTCTAACCCACCTATTTTAATATCCGCTGGTATTGTGCCAACTTCCTTTAAACAACTGTCACGGACATCCTAAAGAAGCTATCTTTTGGAACAACTATATATATATAGTTGCTTTTTGTATATATATACAAAAAGATAATCCAAGCAGCACAGAAAAAGAAAGATCGGTGCACGCTAACTGAAGTTGGGCTTCAGGCAATAACAGCACTCCAAACCTAGGATTGTGTAAAAAGATAAGTGAATTTATTCCATGTTCAAAGCGATGTTTTGGCTCAAGGTGTGAGCCTTCCTCAAGCTATATATATATTGCGGCAGCACTCGCTATGAAGAAAAATCGACTCAGGTGCACTTCCCAGGATCTGGATCATAAGTCCCTCCACATATAGATCAAAAGAAAATTAAAGAATTAAAGCTTGAAGAAGGCTCCAGGTCTAAGGAGCCAAAACGTAGCTTGACACATGTTGGAATAAAGGAGTACGTTCTTTTTCACGTTTTATTCTCGGAGTGCTGCCATTTTTTTTTATTATATACCAGGCAGTCCTCGAGTTACATACAAGATAGGGTCTGTAGGTTTGTTCTTAATTTGTATGTAAGTTGGAACTGTATATTTTATCATTGTAACCCCAGCCAGAGCTTTTTTGGTCTCTGTGACAATTGGATTTTAAAAATGTTGGGTTGTCATTAGAGATGAGCGAACACTAAAATGCTCGGGTACTCGTTATTCGAGACGAACTTTTCCCGATGCTCGAGTGCTCGTCTCGAATAACGAACCCCATTGAAGTCAATGGGAGACTCGAGCATTTTTCAAGGGGACCAAGGCTCTGCACAGGGAAGCTTGGCCAAACACCTGGGAACCTCAGAAAAGGATGGAAACACCACGGAAATGGACAGGAAACAGCAGGGGCAGCATGCATGGATGCCTCTGAGGCTGCCTAATCGCACCATTATGCCAAAATTATGGGCAACAGCATGGCCATGACAGAGTGACAGAATGAAGCTAGATAGCATCTAAAACATCCAATAATTGACCCTGACACTATAGGGGACGGCATGCAGAGGCAGCGGCAGCAGGCTAGAGAGTGTCATGGCGACATACCCTAAATGGACTCAGGCTTCAAACCAATGGGTGGCAGAGAGGAACCAAAGGAGGTGAGCAAGAAGCGCTCAAATAATATCGCTACATGATAAAAGTTTGCCAGTATATTTTGTGGATTACACAGCAGGGTGGCGACAAAGTTAACATGGAAGCCATGAAAACAACCCAAAATTCTGCCTGACACAGCTCGTTTGATAAGGGGACCATGTATGGAGGCAGTGAACTAGTAGTAGATTAAAGGTGCTGCAGTTAAAACTATGTTAGTTGGATCTTGGCATGGAGCTGGCGCTCCGCTGCCAGGCGAGCTTTCGCCAATCCAAGCCCCTGTCTATAGGCTACTCCCCAAACAGCACTTCTAAGAACCTTTTGTATAAGATCAAGTGTAGTAGCGTTCTTATAAGTTTAGGATATGGCGGGTGAGGGGAATGTAAACAGATGCGCAAGAAGCGCTGAAATAATATCGGTAAATGATAAAAGTTTGCCAGTATTTTTTGTGGATTACACAGCAGGGTGGCGACAAAGTTAACAACTTTGATGTGGAATGCCCTGTAATAGCTCTTGGGCGGTGTGCCTTTTATCGCCTAGGCTCAGCAGTTTCAGCACCGCCTGCTGTCGCTTAGCGACGGCACTGCTGCTGTGCCTAGAGCTACCGACTGATGGCGCCATGCCCACGGATGGTAATTCGGAGGAGGAGGAGGTGGAGGAGGGGTGGGAGGAGGTATAGTAGGCCTTTGAGACCTGGACCGAGGTAGGCCCCGCAATTCTCTGCGTCGGCAGTATATGACCAGCCCCAGGGTCAGACTCGGTCCCAGCCTGCACCAAGTTAAGTGTAGTAGCGTTCTTATAAGTTTGGGATATGGCGGGTGAGGGGAATGTAAACAGATGCGCAAGAAGCGCATGATGCGCATGGAGCTGGCGTTCCGCTGCCAGGCGAGCTTTCGCCAATCCAAGCCCCTGTCTCTAGGCTACTCCCCAAACAGCACTTCTAAGAACCTTTTGTATAAGATCAAGTGTAGTAGCGTTCTTATAAGTTTAGGATATGCCGGGTGAGGGGAATGTAAACAGATGCGCAAGAAGCGCTGAAATAATATCCTAAATGGTAAAGTTTGCAAAGTATTTTGTGGATACACAGCAGGGTGGCGACAAAGTTAACAACTTGATGTGGAATGCCCTCTGTATAGATCTTGGGCGGAATGTGCCTTTTCGCCTAGGCTCAGCAGTTTGAGCACCGCCTGCTGTCGCTTAGCGACGGCACTGCTGCTGTGCCTAGAGCTACCGACTGATGGCGCCGTGCCCACGGATGGTAGTTCGGAGGAGGAGGTGGAGGAGGGGTGGGAGGAGGAGGAGGCATAGTAGGCCTGAAACACCTGGACCGAGGTAGGCCCCGCAATCCTCGGCGTCGGCAGTATATGAGCAGCCCCAGGGTCAGACTCGGTCCCAGCCTCCACCAAGTTAACCCAATGTGCCGTCAGCGATATATAGTGGCCCTGCCCGGCAGCACTCGTCCACGTGTCCGTGGTCAGGTGGACCTTGTCAGAAACGGCGTTGGTCAGGGCACGGATGATGTTGTCTGACACGTGCTGGTGCAGGGCTGGGACGGCACATCGGGAAAAGTAGTGGCGGCTGGGGACCGAATACCGAGGGGCGGCCGCCGCCATGAGGTTGCGAAAGGCCTCGGTCTCTACTAGCCTATAGGGCAGCATCTCCAGGCTAAGCAATCTGGAGATGTGCACATTAAGGGCTTGGGCGTGCGGGTGGGTTGCACTATATTTGCGTTTCCGCTCCAGCGTCTGGGGTATGGAGAGCTGAACGCTGGTGGATGCTGTGGAGGATCGTGGAGGCGACGATGGGGTTTTTGTGGCAGGGTCCTGGGCAGGGGGCTGACTATCAGCTGACACAGGGGAAGGAGCAGTGGTGTGCACGGCCGGAGGTGAACGGGCTTGGTGCCACTGAGTGGGGTGTTTAGCATTCATATGCCTGCGCATACTGGTGGTAGTTAAGCTAGTAGTGGTGGAACCCCTGCTGAGCCTGGTTTGGCAAATGTTGCACACCACAGTCCGTCGGTCATCCGGTGTTTCCTTAAAGAACCTCCACACTTCTGAAGATCTAGCCCTCGCCGCAAGAGCCCTCACCACGGGAGCTTCACTAGTTGACAGTGGCGCTGATGCACCAGCTCTGGCCCTGCCTCTCCGTCTGGCCCCACCACTGCCTCTTCCAACCTGTTCAGGTCGAGGACTCTCCTCCGTCTCAGAAGCACTGTGTTCACCCGGCCTCTCAACCCAGCTTGGGTCTGTCACCTCATCATCCTCCGATCCCTCAGTCTGCTCCCCCCTCGGACTTCCTGCCCTGACAACAACTTCCCCACTGTCTGACAACCGTGTCTCCTCATCGTCGGACACCTCTTTACACACTTCCACTACGTCAAGAAGGTCATCATCACCCACAGACTGTGACTGGTGGAAAACCTGGGCATCGGAAAATTGCTCAGCAGCAACCGGACAAGTGGTTTGTGACTGTGGGAAGGGTCCAGAAAACAGTTCCTCAGAGTATGCCGGTTCAAATGCCAAATTTTCCTGGGAGGGGGCAGACTGGGGGGGAGGAGGCTGAGGTGCAGGAGCTGGAGGAGTGGGGATTTCGGTGACATGGGTGGACTGCGTGGAAGACTGACTGGTGGTGGACAAATTGCTCGAAGCATTGTCAGCAATCCACGACATCACCTGTTCGCACTGTTCTGGCCTCAACAGTGCTCTACCACGAGTCCCAGTAACTTCAGACATGAACCTAGGGAGTGTAGCTCTGCGGCGTTCCCCTGCTCCCTCATCAGCAGGTGGTGTCTCACCCCGCCCAGGACCACGGCCTCTGACCCCTGCAGTAGTTGGACGCCCACGTCCCCGCCCTCGTCCTCTACCAATAGCCCTGGGGTTAAACATTTTTAAAATGAGAGTTATAACTTTTTTTTTTTTTTTACTTTTTTTTGTTTTTTTTTGTGTTTTTTTGTGTTTTTTGTTTTTTTTTGTGTTTTTTGTTTTTTTTTGAGTTTTTAGAAACAAACAATCCTATCCTATTGCTATGGCTATTTTCTAGCCAAGTATCAAAGGAAGCACACTACTATGCCAGATGAGATGACACTTGAAGTTTCATGCCTAATAGAAATCCACCCATACTGAATTTGCCACTTCAGTGTGCTTTGGATGTAATGTCGCCACAAAGCGCAGAACAACAGCGGTCGCAAGTCTCTACAATTTGCTCAGAATTGGCAAGTACATGCACTGCAGAAAACTACAGCCACCAGCAGATCAACCAGAAACAAATATATAGAACGGCTACTGTAGGGCTTCAAGAAGTGTTTGTATTTCCTACTATGGATATTTTAGCCAAGTATCAAATGAAAGCACACTACATGACCAGATGAGATGACACTGAGTTAGCTGCCAATAGAAATCCAACCCTACTGAATTTTGCCACTTCAGGCCTTTGCTATGGATATGTGCGCCACTAAGCGCAGAAAACAAGCGGTCGCAAGTCTCACTACAAATGCTCAGAATGGCAAGTACATGCACTGCAGAAACTACAGCCACCAGGCAGATAAACCAGAAATCAAACATAATAGAACGCTACTGTAGGCTTCAAGAAGCTGTTTGTATTCTCCTATGGATATTTTTTAGCCAAGTATCAAAGGAAGCACACTACTATGCCAGATGAGATGACACTGAGTTATTGCTAATAGAAATCCAACCCCTACTGAATTTTGCCACTTCGGCCTTTGCTATGGATTGTGCGCCACTAAGCGCAGAACACAGAGGGGCGCAGTCTCACTAACAATTGCTCAGAATTGGCAAGTATGCACTGCAGAAAACTACAGCCACCAGCAGATCAACCAGGAAATAAATATATAGAACGCTATGTAGGCTTCAAGACAGCTGTTTGTATTCTCCTATGGCTATTTTCTAGCCAAGTATCAAAGGAAGCACACTACTATGCCAGATGACGATGACACTGAGTTATTGCCTAATAGAAATCCAACCCCTACTGAATTTTGCCACTTCGGCCTTTGTATGGATATGTGCGACCACTAAGCGCAGAAACACAGGGTCGCAAGTCTCACTACAAATTGCTCAGAATTGGCAAGTACATGCACTGCAGAAACTACAGCCACCAGCAGATCAAAACAGAAATCAAATATATATAGAACGCTACTGTAGGCTTCAAGAAGCTGTTGTTTTCTCTATGGCTATTTCTAGCCAAGTATCAAAGGAAGCAACATACTATGCCAGATGAGATGACACTGAGTTATTGCCTAATAGAAATCCACAACCCCTACTGAATTTCCCACTCGGTCTTTTTGCTATGGATATGTGTGCCACTAAGAGTAAACACAACGGTAGCAGTCCCCCTGTAATTCCTCACCAAAATGGTAATTAAAAGATGCAAATTAAAATACAAAAAAAGTTATAGAACGTTATTGTAGCCTAAGAAGGGCTGTAGGGTCTTTGAGAATCCACTCCTGCCTAACAGTAAGCTAATAGACACCCTAACGCTTTCCTGACAGCAGCAGCTTCTCCCTAGCCGGCATCCGAGACAGAATGATCCGAGCAGCGCGGCCAGCGGCTAGTCTATCCCAGGGTCACTGATCTGGCCAGCCAACCACTGCTATCGACGTGTAAGGGTACCACGTCATGCTGGGTGGAGTGCAGAGTTCTCCTGGCTTGTGATTGGCTTTGTTCTGGCCGCCAAAAAGCAAAACGGCGGGGAGCTGCCATTTCTCGAGTCGGGCGAAGTATTCGTACGAGTAACGAGCGTTTCGAGAACCTAATGCTCGGACCGAGCATCAAGCTCGGACGAGCATGTTCGGCTCATCTCTAGTCAACACCACTTAGTGAACTTGTTTCCAATCTGTAAAAAACAAACTTTATTAAAACACCACTAATATAACAATCATATAACAATTCTTTTTAAAAAAATTAAAATGATGGGGAGCAGCGCCTTGACAACAGCTTCCACGAATTGCCCACCCAATAATTTCCATAGTTATATTCGTCCGGGTGTGCTTTTTAAACCAATATATAATTCTGCTCAGAAAGAACAGCTCGCGCGGTGCGATGTCCCAAAACTACCAAAACACTAGCCGCCAACTCATAGCCAGTGGTCGAGCAGCGGTGACTAACCATAGAACTTAATAAAACCAACAGTTCCTTAAAGGGGAGGCCCACCCCCCATGCAGGATCTGGGCAAAAAATCCTTCTTAACTTCCGGACTTTTAAAATAACCACACCATCTTTTTTCAACCTGGTTATCCACTTTACCAATTGAATTAGCTGTTGCCAAGAAGAACCCCCGCCCCCGCCACAATCCTAAACATCACCTGACCCTACACAACTGGACCACAAAACGATATATAACTACTTGTATCCGGTCTCACAGAACAGAAAACCCCACATAGTGACCCTGATACCAAACAAAAATAAAGGGAGGGTGGGTGGGACAATTTTCCTAAAGCCAAAAGATGGCTTCCCTACTAATTAGCCTAATATAAAACCCCTCACTATCTCCGTCCCCCCAGGTTCAAACCCACCTATCCACTTAGACTCTAAAAATCCCGCCCACCAAGACACAACTCCAACATCATTTCTCTCCTCTCATCCATGCCTGTCATGGACGCACCTGGACAACCATCCTTGCCAGCCGGCTCATGCTAACTTTTTTATGGAATAAGTCCTCCAAGAATTTCCCGTAGAGAAGGAGCAAAGTCACCGCTTCTAAGTCGAAAGAAGGCCACGATCCTGCGCTTTTTAGTAGGTGTGACTACAGCCTAAAGTAGATATGAGATGGACAATCAATCTCTGCAATTTTTGCCTAAGAATTGGAGCAGATTAGGGTGATTCTTCCCATTAAGCATGCTCCTTGGTTTCCTTTTTTAGGACAAAGATATAAACCCACTGAGGTGATTCTATGTGCTCTGCGATTTGTTGAGTGTAAGAGTAGGAACATAATTTAAGCATGTCTTGAACAAGCCAAGACAGGGGTATGGGATTTAAATTGGAACCTATCACTGTTGTCTACTATAAAATGCTTGGAGATACCCTAAACCACCGGGGCTTTTGAATGAAGATAATCTTATGCAAGAAAATTTGTCTGGATAAGACAATACATTATAATTACCTCGGCTAGCCGTTCCACTCACCACTCCAGTGCGGGGACAAGTGCTCCTTCAGGCAGGACCCAGCGATAATGAATGTAACTTTGTAAGATGATGTGTCAAGCTTGCCAATATTTATTTGGTCCATATCGGCAAGAGCTTCTTTCCTACTTAGTTATCTCCTATAATTCCCTTTCCTGCAGGTTCATCTGAGGTTTTGTGTATGAGAACATTTATGTGGAGAATCTAATTTTCGTACGGTGAATCATTATAGATTCTCTGCTGACATCCTCATTTGTAAGGAAATAAACAAATGGCATATCAAATGATCTTCTTAAAAATAATAAAAGTAAGGTGAAAATCCAATAAAATGGAGACATGTAAGAACTATACCGGGGGAGCTTTATCAGAAGAGTCTGAGGTTAAAACTGTTTAGTTTCCATGGAAACAATCAGAGTTCAGCTTTAATTTGATTAACAGCTGTTGGAGAAACTGAAAGGGCTGAACTCTGATGGTTGTTATAGAAAAGTTCTTGCTCTCAGACAATTATGGTAGAGTACCCTTCCTGTATGTGACAGGGAAAAACATATTTGGGGGTCATTTATCTTAAGATTTTTCCTTTTTTCTTTTATTTTTGGGACTTTTTTTTGACAAACGCACGAATGTCCTGACTAAGAATAAATAACCTGCATTGTTTTTTGTTGGGAAGAGGACTCCAAATATGTACTTCTTTAAAGACTAACTAAGAAGTAAAAGCTGGCTTGGGGGGGTGGGGGGGTACTCCATAAAAAATAACATGTACTTACCTCCTTGGTCCCTCCCGGTGTCCGGCACGCGTATCTCGTGCGCGACCTGTGTTTACAGGGGCACGGTATCGCTCCAATCATGCAACTTACGACATTCTGGGCACTCCAACCAGTCACCCATGTTCGCAGCACTAATACGGCGCTGGGAATAATAATGTCGGCATGGAAAGATTGCAGGCATGACAACTGGCAGGAACCGAGGAGATAAGTATACAGTTTATTTTTTATGCCGGCCCCATCCGGCCAACTCTTATTTGTGGACAACCCCTTAAATCCTAATGCCAGTTCCTGCTGTATAGACTTGTATAGGCAGCTGTTATTGCAGGACATGGTAGGGAATGATTCAGGACCTCAATAAGGTAAAAGTTGAAAATCTTGAAAATGTGGAAAAAAAAAAACGCATATATCCCTAGAAACTGATATAAGAATAAAAAACATATAACATGTTAGCGTATCACCTGTCCCACAACTCCCAAAAATATAGAATATAAACATTATTATGGAAATCTGAGAATCCCATATCGTAAAAAGGGGGTGTAAAATGTCCAGAATCATCCATTTTTGTCGTCATTTTGTCATACTGCTTCCACTTTTGAAGACGGAACCCGACCTTTGATTCATTTGAAGGTTGTAAGTCTTTCAAAAAAATGAAGCAATGAAAACATTCAGCTTGTCCAAAAATGGGACAATGAGACACCCAAGTATGCAAAGGAATAGATAAAGATAGTACCCAACATAATGAGGCACCCACTAATGGGCAAAAGCACTTACTAAAGCGTCTCCACGCAAAGCACCGCATTGAGTACATTTTTCTATCCAATTTCACATCATTGTAAAGTTTTCCAGCCTATCAGTCTTCACTATTGGAAGTTACACATCTTGTAAGTCCAGGAAAACAAGCCCTTTAAGTTGGAGAATGAGAAGATGAAAAATGAGCGAAACGCAAAACCAAACAACGGGCTGTGGCATGAAGTGGTTAAAGATAAGAATCTCATCTTTCAGATGGCATCAGACTTTTGGTTTTGTGATCTGCAGAAACCAGAGAAGATACAGCACTAATTATCCTAAGCACTAAGTCCAGAAAGGACCAGATTATTGATGATGTATATGATGTTCAATTGGTGAACCACATCCTGTACATGATGTCACTTCCTCTTTCTGTGGCAACCAAAACCTGATAATACTACCTTTAAATATCGGTTGGACTGATGGATGATGTCTTTTTCTGACCTTATTTACTATGGGACACGGGTGACACGTGAAGAGACTGGAAGGAATATCTCTTTAAAAAGGGGGCTACGACTCTACTACTATGTGTGACCCAAATCTTGTGGATACTTAGATCGGTGCGGGTGTTGCATCTGGTATCCCTTATGATCTATGAGGTGCTATTAGAGCATTTGGAGTAAGAAGCAGGGAGCTCCATTAGCGAACCTTATGACCAAAAACCGGGCACCGCTCGTATTCAACTCTTTACTAGACATATACCTGCAAAATTCTACCTTTCTGGCAATACACGTTGGGCCGGAGCTGATGCTAGCCCTCCCCGAGGTCGAGGACTCTCCTCCGTCTCAGAAGCACTGTGTTCACCCGGCCTCTCAACCCAGCTTGGGTCTGTCACCTCATCATCCTCCGATCCCTCAGTCTGCTCCCCCCTCGGACTTCCTGCCCTGACAACAACTTCCCCACTGTCTGACAACCGTGTCTCCTCATCGTCGGACACCTCTTTACACACTTCCACTACGTCAAGAAGGTCATCATCACCCACAGACTGTGACTGGTGGAAAACCTGGGCATCGGAAAATTGCTCAGCAGCAACCGGACAAGTGGTTTGTGACTGTGGGAAGGGTCCAGAAAACAGTTCCTCAGAGTATGCCGGTTCAAATGCCAAATTTTCCTGGGAGGGGGCAGACTGGGGGGGAGGAGGCTGAGGTGCAGGAGCTGGAGGAGTGGCGATTTCGGTGACATGGGTGGACTGCGTGGAAGACTGACTGGTGGTGGACAAATTGCTCGAAGCATTGTCAGCAATCCACGACATCACCTGTTCGCACTGTTCTGGCCTCAACAGTGCTCTACCACGAGTCCCAGTAACTTCAGACATGAACCTAGGGAGTGTAGCTCTGCGGCGTTCCCCTGCTCCCTCATCAGCAGGTGGTGTCTCACCCCGCCCAGGACCACGGCCTCTGACCCCTGCAGTAGTTGGACGCCCACGTCCCCGCCCTCGTCCTCTACCCCTAGCCCTGGGGTTAAACATTTTTAAAATGAGAGTTATAACTTTTTTTTTTTTTTTACTTTTTTTTGTTTTTTTTTGTGTTTTTTTGTGTTTTTTGTTTTTTTTTGTGTTTTTTGTTTTTTTTTGAGTTTTTAGAACCAAACAATCCTATCCTATTGCTATGGCTATTTTCTAGCCAAGTATCAAAGGAAGCACACTACTATGCCAGATGAGATGACACTGAGTTATTGCCTAATAGAAATCCAACCCCTACTGAATTTTGCCACTTCGGCCTTTGCTATGGATATGTGCGCCACTAAGCGCAGAACACAGCGGTCGCAAGTCTCACTACAAATTGCTCAGAATTGGCAAGTACATGCACTGCAGAAACTACAGCCACCAGCAGATCAACCAGAAATCAAATATATAGAACGCTACTGTAGGCTTCAAGAAGCTGTTTGTATTCTCCTATGGCTATTTTCTAGCCAAGTATCAAAGGAAGCACACTACTATGCCAGATGAGATGACACTGAGTTATTGCCTAATAGAAATCCAACCCCTACTGAATTTTCCCACTTCGGTCTTTGCTATGGATATGTGTGCCACTAAGAGTTGTTCATCGAACATGGGATATGTAAGCTGTTTGTCTATTATTAATGATCTTCTCCCACTTCCATTAAGCGAACATAGAAAACTCCATGACACTGCCCTAGCTGTACAAAAAAATGTTAATTAAATGTTTGACAAAATTAATTAAGGAGAAGGAAGGGTTCGGGGGGGGGGGTGACCGGGGGGGGGGGGGGGGGGTCTGGAATGCAATGGGTCCCGCGGTACGGGCCATGGAAGCAATGGGGGTCGGAAGCAATGAGTGTTATAGAACTTATGGGATTATTACCTAAGGCCTCATATATAAGCAAAGGCACGGATTCGTGTCAGCGTATGGATCTGAAACTGCCTTGTTTAATATGACAGTCATTAAAAAAAAGATCAAAATATCAAAACTCAATTATGCAAAAAAAGTTTCCATAATACTGAAAGTCAGGGGATACAGGAGTCATGGATATTCATAATCAATTCCAAAAACTATTATTGCATTTTTCACCTAAATTAGCTTTGCAGGGGGCTTGTTTTTCCGAACAAGTAGCATTTGTGTAATGGCCACGATGATTACTTTTTGTGTGTTGTACATGAAAAGATGCCTGCACTTGAAATGATTTAACACATGCGGTTTAAAAAAAAAAAGGTAAAAGAAAAAAGTAAAACCTTGTTTTATACTATGTACCATTTTTAATAAACTGTCCACCCAAGGGCTATTGCCTTGGAAGACCAGAACCAAGCCAAAAAGCAGCTAGTTTTGGATATTATTGGGGGTACTTTTATTTGGTTTGTAGACGATTCTTTTTTCTTTATGGACACCAGAACCTCAATTTAATCCTTGTGAGTCCTAAGATCATTGATATAAGGTTCTTAATCATAAATGGCACCCCAAAGAAGAAGTGCAGGAAATCAGTCCGCTGCTGCCACGGTTAGGCTGTGTTATCACAGCCCCAGCCTCTGGGTACTAATTCTTGGGATTGGTAAAAGCTTGGGTTTGGGTGTTAAACCCATTAGCCACTGCTGTCCAAACACAAATTCATAATTATAATTGGTCATTTATATTAGTGCACACAGATTACGGAGCGCTACACAGTGCTTGACCCAAATCAGTCCCTGTCCCAAAGGTGGCTCACAATCTAATCAACCTACAAGTAGGTTTTGGAGGGTTGGTGGAAAAACCCACGCCGCAAACCCGACGGAGAACTACAACACTCTTTGCCAAATGTTGACCTGTACCAAGTCCCCCAAGCACTGCAAGGCTGTGCTGTCGTGGCTTTAACACCAAGCCACCTGATCTCGATTCTAAGTGGGTGAAGAGGAAGTTAGCTGGGGTTCCTGCAATCTGATGCAACCTGCACCATCACAAATATTAATAAATTCATAGTTAATAAATACATGTGAAATAATAATTTTTTTTTGAATAAAATAAAATAATGGGGCAAATTTACTTACCGGTTTTTCCCAGTCGAGATCCACGATCCCGGACTTCTGATGAGGTTGAATGAAAAGTCCAGCGCGATTCACCAAGATCAGTGCGCTCCGATATCCTGCAGGTGGTCGTTCCCTGCTGAGGTCCTCCGGAGTTCACCTTCTTCTTCCCGGTGAATGTGAGTTCATTGTCTTGCGACACAATTTGAATTTTCAATCCTGCACGTAGGCCGAATCAGTCGTGCTGTCCGCACGACGCGCCCCCCGATTGTGTCCGCATGAAAATCGGCGCGGAATGGTGCCAAAAATCCAATCGTGTGAGGAAAAAAACCCCTAGTGAAAATGCGCCACAATCGGAAATAATTGGGAACCCCAAACGAAAATGCGTCCAGGACCCTTAGTAATGTGGCCCAATAGGGAAGAATTTACTGCCCAGGTCCTGTCGAGATCACCGGGTTGCGTTGTAAACGAGGGTTTTGGGTCTTGCCGCGATTCACAAGGTCGTGCGAATGAGTTCATGAAGGTGTCGCTGCGAGCGCGGTCCGCCAGAGGTTCACCTGCTTTTCACAGTGCATTGTAAGTGCTTATCTTGCGAAACATTTAGTTTTTAAATTCTGCGGTTTTTACCGAACTTTGGGTGTCCACCGGCCGACCCCGCACGATTTCGTCAATGAAAGGCGGCCCGCGATTGTGGCCAAATATCCGATCGAAGTGCCAAATTCCCACGCAATATTCGGTGCAAAACGGAAAAAAAATTCGGGAAACCCCAATGAAGTGTGGCCTCGGAACCCTAGTAAAATAAGCCCCAATGCTGTTTTGTTTCTTAAAAATCACTCCAAATGTAACCAAACAGATTGACCCTCTCTGTATTGTATTATGAATTTAGTGCACAGATCTGACATTGGGGCTTAGTCCTGATTGGATTGCTATAACTGCTGTCGCAATGCTAAAAGCACCAAAAGACATTTGCGGTCACCCCACAGAGATTCACCATGGCGTATGTGGATCCCATATTAAAAAGGAAAGGGATTCATCACTTTAATAATCATTTCCCTGTAAGCAATGCCTGGGAGACTGTTGTCTTCAAGCCCTTTATTCCTGGGACACTGAGTAATATGCACAGGGCTGCTAGTCATAAATATGCTTGTGTCATGTAATATTTCCCATTATTTACAGTATTATTGTATCTGCAATACGCATAAAAGCGTCACCTTTAGGAATTGTACTGTAATAAAGAACTTTCATGGCCATTACCATAAAGGCAAATCAAACAATACCATGATTATCAAAGTATAATACTTCCACTTCATCGAGGGTAAGTAAACAATACAAGATGAAGGGGCCGGGGACAAAAGGCCTACACACAACCCTATTCAGCGTGTCATGGACAAGCAGAGCTCTTATTTCCAGACTCTATAGAGAAGTGTTACAGTCATCCATGGAAAGGATCTTTTGAAAGTACAACCGGGTTTGTCAATGATATGTGTAAAATAGTTCCTTTATTTCATAAACATAAGGAATCATCCATTAACGGGGTGGAACAAAAATTAGGAAGTTTATCCCGGCTGATACACAGGAGAGGGGGATAGACAGGTTAATTGTGAGGGTTCCAATGCTGGACACCCCCATGATCTTGGCACGAAGGCCCCAAGCATCCAGAGGGGGTTTCTAACAATGGGGGGCGCAGACATGTATTAGAATTTGTATGGGAATGGCCAAAAAAATGAGGGAAAAGAGAAACTTGACTATCTCTTAGGGCAGTGATTGGAAGGGGCCGGAGATAGAATAGTAAGTCTACCACTAGGATGAGGATTGTAACCAAGTACCGGACAATGGTGTGTGCTCCCTCTGCCGAAGGACCTCTTCGTAAACTGTAAAAACACCATTCGAGCAAAAGAAAAACCTAACTAATCAAACTTAATTATGCTCCAGATGTCCATGGGATCATTCCTCAAAGTTATTTGCCTCTCGGTCCACATTTAGTACAATGGTCCAGCTCCTCAAAACCAAACTACAATCAGGCAAGATGGAGGGGGGGGACCTGCTTCCTCTCTCCTCATCACACAATACCAATCTTACCCACTGACACCATATCTAGCTATCTATGTATACCATCTATCTATCTATCTATCTATCTATTATCTATCTATCTTTATTCAGATTATCTTTACTTCAGCACAGCACATGAGGTGACAGCTTAAAGACTCTTGAGAGAGCGTTTCTCTCCTTCTGCCATTTCTGCTGTAAAGATAAGTGTAAGGGAAGGGGGAGGGGGATGATTGTGATCATCTGCATCTTGTGTCTGTGTGGTTTATTTGTGTATATTACAAGTGTTGTAGGGAAAGTGAGGGAGAGATAAGAGTGTAAGTGTTTGTTACTACATTAGTTAGGGCTCCTGAAGAATTAGCCATGAGGTAACAGCTGAGTGCAGGGGAGAGAAGAGAGGGGGGGGGGTTGTCTTCATGGACATTTCTCTACGTAGGACAGTCAGTGAAGAGGAGGAACAAGCTCATATCAGGAAGGTCATTGATCACAGGGGGAAGGATGCAGACTACAAGAGGAAGAGCGACGAGAATTTGGGGAAAACTAGTATTGCAAAATTTTTTGAAATGACGGGTACTCTTTAAGCTTCCTATGCCCTTGTTTTTAGTTTGTTAAGAATACATGCTTTATAAATTAAGCAAAGAGTCAGAGGGGCTAGGGCTCCATGTTTCATTCAATTCAATCTATCTTACGGCTCATTGATTCATTTTTAAAACCTTGTTTTTTCAAAAAATAGGGAATTAAAAGCTAAAAGAAGAATGACCTACCCAGAGGGGGGACACACCAGTATGTGAGTGTGCTTGATTGAAAAAAGTAATGACAAAGTAAATAGGACTGTTCCATGTGTAGTTATTTGTAAGTAGTAGAAATTCAATATTCCATTGGAAGTAAAGAAGAAGTATTGGTGTGTGTACCCCAGTGGAGATCTAGTTAATTTCAGTGGTTGTTAATTCAAGGCCTTTAAGGGTCTTTTTGAACTTGGTAGGAAGGCTAAATTAAGGGGGCAACTGAAGTTATTTTTTTTCAATATTAACCTTATAGGGGGTTCAGCTTCTGCTTAACACCTTCACGCTACGTGACGGATAATCAGCCATGGAGCTGTGAAGGTTGTATGAAGAAGGCTCAGGGCTGAGCCTCTTCATTAACAGAGAGGGGTTGCTGTCTCTCGCAGAAAGGAGAAGAGAAAAGGATCCCATCGCATCACCCGCGGTCAGGGCTTGACCCAATCGAGGGGTGTTAACATTTTCTTTGCCGCCCGGCAAGTCGCCGGCACCAATTTTTTAAATTTGGCGGTTTGCATGGGCGGCGCTCATCTTACTCCGATCATCGCACCCCCGAACTGTTATCGGGGGGTGGCGGATGGGTGCCATGGTAGCCTGGGTCTTCTGTTTGACCCGAGGGGATACATGGCCTTCTGCCCACATGCCATTACAATGAGCTGTGGCTCATTGTTATGTATAGTGAGCAGAAATGCATAGTACTGCGATACTTTTCGTAGTATTGCAGTATATGGCGGAGCGATCAGGCCATCTAGGTTAATGAACCCTAGAGGGTCAAGAAAAAATAGTGGGAAAAAAAAGAAAAAAAAAAAGTTTAAAAAAGTAAAAAAAAATAATAAAATATTAAAGTTCAAATCCCCCCCCTTTCCCTCGAACTGATATTAAAATATAATCAATAGTTAAAACTCACAGGACACATAGGTATCGCGGTCCCAAAATGCCCGATCATATCAAATATCAAAACGGTTATTGACCGGCGAGGTGGTGACATCCGCGAACAAGCAAATGGCGCCCAAATGTCCAAAACGCGACTTTTACACCTTTTTAGATGATATAAAAATGTAATAAAAATTATCAAAATGTCGCACAGTCCTTCACCTCCAAATGGTTTGGCAATGAGAACGCCGGCTCCATTCGCAAAAAAATGACACCTCCACAGCTCCATGCGCCAAAGTATGCAAGAGTTATTTGCGTCAGAAGAGATGGCAATTTTTTTTGTTCTTTTTTGTTTTACACATTCGTTCATTTTTGAAAATGGTAATAAAACGCAATAAAACCTGATAAGTTTGGTATCACCGCGATCGTACCAAAAAAGAATAAAGTAGAGGTGTTATTTGGAGCGCAGAGTGAAAGTCGTTAAAACTGAGCCACAACGAACGTGACACACATTGCAGTTTTTTCAATGTTCCACATTTGGAATTTTTTTGCGGTTACCACTACATGGATGGAATAATAAAATAAACATCTGGGAAAGTAAAATTTGTTACGCACAAAATAAGCCCTCACAAAGCTCTATACACGGAAAAAAATGAAAAAGTTATGGATTTTTGAAGATGGAGAGCGAGAAAGTAGCGAAAATAACTGCGTCCCTTAAGGGTGTTAATGAGCCACAAATGAAAGGCAGTATTGTGTACGGCACATATTCCGAGAAAACGTTCCTGGTTCCCAGCTGATTTGTCATTCCTAGAGGAATATTGGGGCAGATTGTTGTAATTACCGGTCCATTCTGGCGATCCAGCCGGCGCCGTTTCGCGCTGGATTCGGGTCCGGCCGGGATTCATTAAGGTAGTTCCTCCGCCATCCAACACAGGTGGCGATGCTGCGCGGTGAACAGCATCGGAACGAATGGAGTTCACCGAGCCGGGGCTGAGTGAAGGTATGAAGGTAAGTGCAAGCTCTGCAACAGATTTTTTTTTTTAAATTGCCGGCGGCGGTTTTCCGAATCCGTCTGAGTTTTTTCGTTCGGCAACGCCCCGATTTCCCTCGCGTGCATGCAGCGGCCGATGCGTCCAACAATCCGATCGACGTTGCGCCAAAATCCCAGGGCGCAATTCAGGGGAAAGGGAAAACTCGCGCCAAATTGGAGAATATTCGTGTAACATGTTGGGAAAACCGCGAATTGGGCCCTTAGTTAAATGACCCCCATTATGTTTATGTTTTGATGCAAATTTGCTTCTCGGTGCTCCAAAGGCTAGGGCAGTGACCTACTGGCGCACATGTTTCCTTCTTGCTATGCTGTTCATCCCGACTAGCATTGTCCAAAATCATTTTCTCATAATTTTTTGAAGAGAAAAACGTGTTAGAATAGGTAGCAAAGAAAGAAGAAACCAGTGCTTAGATTACACCCATAGTGCACTGACAAGCTCATGGCATGAAGATTATAAAAACAGAATGCCCAGGAAACAAGTAGTACGTACAACTTTGAATCCTTCCTGGTTTTATTTGTGGCGGCACGTGTTAGGGGACCCCATTGTAGATTCTCTTAAAGGGCTAGTAGGTACAAAGCAGAGTTCCTATTAAAAATGTTATTCCTATAACGTCTCTGAGGGCTTCCACAAAAACTTATCGGCATCCAAAATTCTTTATTCTGTCCTTCAAAACAAATTTACAATAAAAAAACCTGACACAGGCAATTGCTGACTCGGTAGATCTAGTAGAGATGAAAGGAAAGTTTAAAAGAATCTCGCCTGACCAAAACCCCTTCTAACTAAATTAAAACATACATAAAACTTTTTGACTTGGAAGGGGTGATTGGTCACAGCTAGAGATGAGCAAACACTAAATGCTCGGGTATCGTTATTCAGAGACAAAAACTTTTCCGCATGCTCGGAGTGCTAGTCTCGCATAAACGAACCCCATGAAAGTCAATGGGAGAAGACTCGAGCATTTTTCAAGGGGACCAAGGATCTGCACAGGGAAATGCTTGGCCAAAACACTGGAACCTCAGAAAAAGGATGGAAACACCACGGAAATGGACCGGAAACAGCAGGGGCACATGCATGGATGCCTCGAGGGCTGCCTAATCGCCACCATTATGCCAAAATATGGGCAACAGCTGGCCCTGACAGAGTGGACAGAATGAAGCTAGATAGCATCTAAACAATCCAATAATTGACCCTGCCACTAAGGGGACGGAACATGCAGAGGCAGCGGGCAGCAGATAGGCGTGTCATGCGACATACCCTAATGGATCAGGATTCAAACCAATGGGTGGCAGAGAGGAACCAAGGAGGTGAGCAAGAAATGGACGCTCAAAAATACTATCGGTTACATGATAAAAGTTTTTGCCCAGATATTTAGTGGATTACACAGCAGTGGTGGCGACAAAGGTAACTGGAAGCCATGCAAACAACCCAAAATCTGCTGACACAGTCGTTTGATAAGGGGAATGTATGGAGGCAGAGTGAACTAGTAGTAGATAAAGGGCTGCAGTTAAAACTATGTTAGTTGGATCTTGGCATGGAGGCTGGCGCTACCGCTGCCACGGCGAGCTTCGCCAATCCAAGCCCTGGTCTATAGGCTACTCCCCAAACAGATTATAAGCACCTTGTATAAGATCAAGTGTTAAGTGGTGTAGCGTTCTTATAGTTTAGGATATGGCGGGTGAGGGGAGGGGTGAGGGGAATGTAAAAAACAGATCGCGCAAGAAGCGCTGAAATAAAACCTAAATGGTAAAGTTTGCAAGGATATTTTGTGGGATACACAAGCAGGGTGGCGACAAAGTTAAACAAAATTTGATGTGGAATGCCCTCTGTATAGATCTTGGGCGGAATGTGCCTTTTATCGCCTAGGCTCAGCAGTTTCAAGCACCGACTGCTGTCGCTAGGAGGACTGCTGCTGTGCCTAGAGCTACCGACTGATGGCGCCATGACAACGGAGGGTTAATTCGGAGGAGGAGAGGTGGAGGAGGGGGGGGTGGGAGGAGGTATAGTAGACTTTGAGAACCTGGACGAGGGTTAGGCCCCGCAATTCTCTGCGTCGGCAGTATATGACAGCCCCACCAGGGTCAGACTCGGTCCCAGCCTGCACCAAAGCTAAGTGTAGTAGCCGTTCTTATAGTTTGGGATATGGGGGGTGGGGAAGGGGAATGTTAAACAGATTGCGCAAGAAGCGCATGATGCGCATGCGAGCTGGCATTCCGCTGCAGGCGAGCTTTCGCCAATCCAAGCCCGGTCTCAGGCGGCTATCCCCAAACAGCACTTCTAGAACCTTTTGTATAAGATCAAGTGTAGTAGGGTTCTTATACAGTTTAGGATAGGGAGGGTGAGGGGAATGTAAAACAGAATGCGCAAGAAAGGAGCGCTGAAATAATATCCCTAATGGTAAAAGTTTTGCACGTATATTTTGTGGGATCACAGCAGACGGTGGCGACAAAGTTAACAACTTTGATGTGGGAATTGACCCTGTAAGGCCTTGGGCGCTGGTGTGCCTGTTGTCGCATAGGATCAGAAGTTTGAGCAACGCCTGCTGTCCGCTTAGCGACGGCCACTTGCTGCGTTGCCTAGAGCTAACGATGATGAGCCGTGCCCCCGGATGGTAGTTCGGAGGAGGGAGGAGGAGGTAGGAGGAGGTGGAGGAGGGGTGGGTGGGAGGAGGAGGAGGCATAGTAGGCCTTGAAACACCCTGGACCGAGGTAGGCCCCGCAATCCTCCGGCGTCGCAGTATATGAAGCAGGCCCCAGGGTCAGGACTCGGTAGGTCCCAGCCTCCACCAAGTTAACAATGTGCCGTCAGCGATATATTAGGGCACCTGCACCCGGCAGCCCATCGTCCACGTTGTCCGTGGTCAGGTGGACTCTTGTCAGAAACGGCGTTGGTCAGGGCAAGGGATGAGGTCTGTATGACCCGTGGCGGTGAAGGGCTGGGACGGCACACATAGGGGAAATAGTGAAGAGGGATGGATGGGATTCTTCACACAAGAACTAGCCGAATACTGATGGGGCGGCCGCCGCCATGAGGTTGCGAAAGCCTCGGGTTCTATACTCGCTATCGGGAAGCATCTCCAGGTAAGCAATCTGAGATGTGCACCATTAAGGGCTTGGCTGTGCGGGTGGGTTGCACTATATTTGCGTTTACGCTCCAGCGTCTATGGGGTATGGAGAGCGAACGCTGGAGTGGGATGCTGGGGAGGATCGTGGAGGCGACGATGGGGTACGATGGGGTTTGTGCCAGGGTCCTGGGAAGGGGGGCTGACTAGCAAGCTGACAACAGGGGAGGAGGCAGTGGTGTGCACCGGGCCGGAGGTGAACGGGCTTTGTTGCCAACTGAGTGGGTCTTAGCATTCATATGCCCTGCGCATACGGTGGTAGTGAAGCCAGTAGTGGAGGTGGAACCCATGCTGAGCCTTGGGTTGGCAAATGTTGCAAACCACAGTCCGTCGGTTCATCCGGGGTTTCCTTAAAGAACCTCCCACACTTCTGAAGATCAGCCCTCGCCGCAAGAGCCCTCACCACGGGAGTTCACTAGTTGACAGTGGCGCTTGAGCACAGCTCTGCCCTGCCTCTCGTTCTGCCCCACCAATGCCTCTTCCAACCTGTTAGGTACGAGGACTCTCCCTCCGTCTTCAGAAGCAATGTGTTCACCCAGGCCTCTCAACCAGATTCGGGTCTTCTGTCACCTAAACATCCTCGATCCCATCAGTCTGCTCCACCTAGGACTTCCTGCCACCTTGACAACAACTTCCCACTGTCTGACAACCGGTTGTCTCCTCATCGTCGGGACACCTCTTTACACCACTTCCAATACGTCAAAGAGGTCATCATCAACCACGGACTGTGACTGGTGGGAAAACCTGGGCATCGGAAAAATGTCTCAGCAGGCAACCGGACAAGTGGTATGTGACTGTGGGAAAGCGGTCCAGAGAAAAACAGTCCTCAGGAGTATGCGGTTTCAAATGCCAAATTTCTGGGTTGGGAGGGGGCATCAGACCTGGGGGGGGGAGGCTGAGGTGCAGGAGGCTGGAGGAGTGGGATTTCGGTGCATGGGGGGACGGCGTTGGAAGACTGACCTGGTGGTGGACAAATTGCTCGAAGCATGTCAAGATCACGGACATCCTGTTCGCCGTTCTGGCCTCAACAGTGCTCTAACACGAGTCCAGAACTTCAGACATGAAACTAGGGATGTAGTTAGCTCTGCGGGCGTTCCACCTGCTCCCCATCAGCAGGTGGTTGTCTCGCACACCGCCCAGGACCACGCGCCTCTGACCCTGCAGTAGTTGGACGCCCACGTCCCCGCCCTCGTCCTGCTAACCTAGCCTGGGTTCTTAAACATTTTTAAAATGAGAGTTAAATTTTTTTTTTTTTTTTTACTTTTTTTTTTTTTGTTGTGGTTTTTTGTTTTGTTTTTTTTTTTTTTGTGTTTTTTGTTTTTTTGAGTTTTAAACCAAACAATCCATATCCTATTTGCTATGGCTATTTTTAGCCACAAGTATCAAAGGAAGACCACTAATGACCAGATGAGATGACACTGAGTTAGTGCCTAATAGAAATCCAACCCCTACTGAATTTTGCCACTTCAGCCTTGCTATGGATATGTGCGCACTAAGCACAGAAAACAAAGCGGTCGCAAGTCTCACTACAAATTGCTCAGAATTGGCAAGTACATGCACTGCAGAAAACTACACCACCAGCAGATAAACCAGAAATCAAATATATGAACGCTACTGTAGGCTTGCAAGAAGCGTATTGTATTCTCCTATGGCTATTTTCTAGCCAAAGTATCAAAGGAAGCACACTACTATGCCAGATGAGATGACACTGAGTATTGCCTAATAGAAATCCACCCCTAGAATTTTGCAACTTCAGGCCTTTGTATGGATATGTGCGCCACTAAGCGCAGAGAACACAGAGCGGCGCAAGTCTCACTACAAATTGACTCAGAATTGGCAAGTACATGCACTGCAGAAAACTACAGCCCACCAGCAGATCAACCAGGAAAATACAATATATAGAACGCTACTGTAGGCTTCAAGAAGTTTTGTGTATTCTCCTATGGCTATTTCTAGCCAAGTATCAAAGGAAGCACATTACTATGCCAGATGAGATGACACTGAGTTATTGACTAATAGAATCCAACCCCTACTGAATTTCCACTTCAGGCCTTTGCTATGGATATGTGCGCCCACTAAGCGCAGAAACACAGTACGGTCGCAAGTCTCACTACAAATTGCTCAGAATTGGCAAGTACATGCACTGCAGAAACTAAAGCCACCAGCAGATCAACCAGAAATCAAATATATAGAACGCTACTGT
>WNYA01000269.1:0-47312 GCA_019512145.1 Engystomops pustulosus | reverse complement strand
TTCCGACAGCAGCAGCTATCTCCCTAGCGCATCCAGAGACCAGAATGATCCGTGCAGCGCGGCCAGCGGCTAGTCTATCCCAGGGATCCCAGTCTGATCTGCAGCCAACCACTGCTATCACGTGTCAAGGTACACCACGTCATTGCTGGGGCGATGCAGAGTTCTCTGGCTTGTGATTGGCTCTGTTCTGGCCGCCAAAAAGCACAAACGCGGGAGCTGCATTTATCTCGAGCGGAACAGCCGAAGATTTCGTCCGAGTAACCGAGCGTTTCAACGAACCTATGCTCGGGACCGATCATTCAAGCTCGGACGAGCATGTTCGGCTCTCTCTAGTCAACACCACTTAGTGAACTTGTTTCCAATCTGTAAAAAACAAACTTTATTAAAACACCACTAATATAACAATCATATAACAATTCTTTTTAAAAAAATTAAAATGATGGGGAGCAGCGCCTTGACAACAGCTTCCACGAATTGCCCACCCAATAATTTCCATAGTTATATTCGTCCGGGTGTGCTTTTTAAACCAATATATAATTCTGCTCAGAAAGAACAGCTCGCGCGGTGCGATGTCCCAAAACTACCAAAACACTAGCCGCCAACTCATAGCCAGTGGTCGAGCAGCGGTGACTAACCATAGAACTTAATAAAACCAACAGTTCCTTAAAGGGGAGGCCCACCCCCCATGCAGGATCTGGGCAAAAAATCCTTCTTAACTTCCGGACTTTTAAAATAACCACACCATCTTTTTTCAACCTGGTTATCC
This sequence comes from Engystomops pustulosus, assembly GCA_019512145.1. Taxonomy (NCBI): domain Eukaryota; kingdom Metazoa; phylum Chordata; class Amphibia; order Anura; family Leptodactylidae; genus Engystomops; species Engystomops pustulosus. The sequence continues at coordinate 46,546 of WNYA01000269.1, read as the reverse complement.
ACTTTACCAATTGAATTAGCTGTTGCCAAGAAGAACCCCCGCCCCCGCCACAATCCTAAACATCACCTGACCCTACACAACTGGACCACAAAACGATATATAACTACTTGTATCCGGTCTCACAGAACAGAAAACCCCACATAGTGACCCTGATACCAAACAAAAATAAAGGGAGGGTGGGTGGGACAATTTTCCTAAAGCCAAAAGATGGCTTCCCTACTAATTAGCCTAATATAAAACCCCTCACTATCTCCGTCCCCCCAGGTTCAAACCCACCTATCCACTTAGACTCTAAAAATCCCGCCCACCAAGACACAACTCCAACATCATTTCTCTCCTCTCATCCATGCCTGTCATGGACGCACCTGGACAACCATCCTTGCCAGCCGGCTCATGCTAACTTTTTTATGGAATAAGTCCTCCAAGAATTTCCCGTAGAGAAGGAGCAAAGTCACCGCTTCTAAGTCGAAAGAAGGCCACGATCCTGCGCTTTTTAGTAGGTGTGACTACAGCCTAAAGTAGATATGAGATGGACAATCAATCTCTGCAATTTTTGCCTAAGAATTGGAGCAGATTAGGGTGATTCTTCCCATTAAGCATGCTCCTTGGTTTCCTTTTTTAGGACAAAGATATAAACCCACTGAGGTGATTCTATGTGCTCTGCGATTTGTTGAGTGTAAGAGTAGGAACATAATTTAAGCATGTCTTGAACAAGCCAAGACAGGGGTATGGGATTTAAATTGGAACCTATCACTGTTGTCTACTATAAAATGCTTGGAGATACCCTAAACCACCGGGGCTTTTGAATGAAGATAATCTTATGCAAGAAAATTTGTCTGGATAAGACAATACATTATAATTACCTCGGCTAGCCGTTCCACTCACCACTCCAGTGCGGGGACAAGTGCTCCTTCAGGCAGGACCCAGCGATAATGAATGTAACTTTGTAAGATGATGTGTCAAGCTTGCCAATATTTATTTGGTCCATATCGGCAAGAGCTTCTTTCCTACTTAGTTATCTCCTATAATTCCCTTTCCTGCAGGTTCATCTGAGGTTTTGTGTATGAGAACATTTATGTGGAGAATCTAATTTTCGTACGGTGAATCATTATAGATTCTCTGCTGACATCCTCATTTGTAAGGAAATAAACAAATGGCATATCAAATGATCTTCTTAAAAATAATAAAAGTAAGGTGAAAATCCAATAAAATGGAGACATGTAAGAACTATACCGGGGGAGCTTTATCAGAAGAGTCTGAGGTTAAAACTGTTTAGTTTCCATGGAAACAATCAGAGTTCAGCTTTAATTTGATTAACAGCTGTTGGAGAAACTGAAAGGGCTGAACTCTGATGGTTGTTATAGAAAAGTTCTTGCTCTCAGACAATTATGGTAGAGTACCCTTCCTGTATGTGACAGGGAAAAACATATTTGGGGGTCATTTATCTTAAGATTTTTCCTTTTTTCTTTTATTTTTGGGACTTTTTTTTGACAAACGCACGAATGTCCTGACTAAGAATAAATAACCTGCATTGTTTTTTGTTGGGAAGAGGACTCCAAATATGTACTTCTTTAAAGACTAACTAAGAAGTAAAAGCTGGCTTGGGGGGGTGGGGGGGTACTCCATAAAAAATAACATGTACTTACCTCCTTGGTCCCTCCCGGTGTCCGGCACGCGTATCTCGTGCGCGACCTGTGTTTACAGGGGCACGGTATCGCTCCAATCATGCAACTTACGACATTCTGGGCACTCCAACCAGTCACCCATGTTCGCAGCACTAATACGGCGCTGGGAATAATAATGTCGGCATGGAAAGATTGCAGGCATGACAACTGGCAGGAACCGAGGAGATAAGTATACAGTTTATTTTTTATGCCGGCCCCATCCGGCCAACTCTTATTTGTGGACAACCCCTTAAATCCTAATGCCAGTTCCTGCTGTATAGACTTGTATAGGCAGCTGTTATTGCAGGACATGGTAGGGAATGATTCAGGACCTCAATAAGGTAAAAGTTGAAAATCTTGAAAATGTGGAAAAAAAAAAACGCATATATCCCTAGAAACTGATATAAGAATAAAAAACATATAACATGTTAGCGTATCACCTGTCCCACAACTCCCAAAAATATAGAATATAAACATTATTATGGAAATCTGAGAATCCCATATCGTAAAAAGGGGGTGTAAAATGTCCAGAATCATCCATTTTTGTCGTCATTTTGTCATACTGCTTCCACTTTTGAAGACGGAACCCGACCTTTGATTCATTTGAAGGTTGTAAGTCTTTCAAAAAAATGAAGCAATGAAAACATTCAGCTTGTCCAAAAATGGGACAATGAGACACCCAAGTATGCAAAGGAATAGATAAAGATAGTACCCAACATAATGAGGCACCCACTAATGGGCAAAAGCACTTACTAAAGCGTCTCCACGCAAAGCACCGCATTGAGTACATTTTTCTATCCAATTTCACATCATTGTAAAGTTTTCCAGCCTATCAGTCTTCACTATTGGAAGTTACACATCTTGTAAGTCCAGGAAAACAAGCCCTTTAAGTTGGAGAATGAGAAGATGAAAAATGAGCGAAACGCAAAACCAAACAACGGGCTGTGGCATGAAGTGGTTAAAGATAAGAATCTCATCTTTCAGATGGCATCAGACTTTTGGTTTTGTGATCTGCAGAAACCAGAGAAGATACAGCACTAATTATCCTAAGCACTAAGTCCAGAAAGGACCAGATTATTGATGATGTATATGATGTTCAATTGGTGAACCACATCCTGTACATGATGTCACTTCCTCTTTCTGTGGCAACCAAAACCTGATAATACTACCTTTAAATATCGGTTGGACTGATGGATGATGTCTTTTTCTGACCTTATTTACTATGGGACACGGGTGACACGTGAAGAGACTGGAAGGAATATCTCTTTAAAAAGGGGGCTACGACTCTACTACTATGTGTGACCCAAATCTTGTGGATACTTAGATCGGTGCGGGTGTTGCATCTGGTATCCCTTATGATCTATGAGGTGCTATTAGAGCATTTGGAGTAAGAAGCAGGGAGCTCCATTAGCGAACCTTATGACCAAAAACCGGGCACCGCTCGTATTCAACTCTTTACTAGACATATACCTGCAAAATTCTACCTTTCTGGCAATACACGTTGGGCCGGAGCTGATGCTAGCCCTCCCCGAAAGAACTGTATGTATAATAAAATATAAATTGCGGTATATACTCGAGTATAAGCCGACCCAAGTATAAGCCAAGGTACCTAATTTTAATAAAGAAACTGAAAAGAAAACCTATTAGCTTGAGTATAAGCTGAGGGTGGTAAAAGCATTGGTCACAGTCCCCCAGTATATAGCCTGCCAACCCATGTAGTATAAAGGCAGCCCCCGTAGTATATAGCCTGCCAGCCACTAAAGTATATAGCCTGCCAGCTCCTGTAGTACATAGCCTGCCAGCCCTTGTAGTGTATAGCCTGCCAGCCCACATTCAGCATATAGCCTGCCAGCCCCATAGCAAGCCCCTGCCAGCCTGCCCACTGAGGTACATAGCCAGGTAAAAAATTAACACTGTACTCACCTTTTCTATGCCCCCCTTAGGTCCTCTTCTTGCTTTGGAAACACCCTTGGGTCCTTTGGGTCTTCTGCGACTCGTTCTGCTCCTCTTCAGGTCTTCGCACTCGGCCAGCACACAGAATACAGTCAGCCGCTTGCCGAGGTCATTGTTTGTGAGCCGAAGAGGGGCCGGAGAGGAGTGGAAGAACCCGAAGAGGACCCAAAGGACCCGAAGAGGCACCGGAGTATCGGAAGCACGAAGGGTTGAAAAACTTGGCTTATACTCGAAATTTATACGGTTTTTACATATTCTATATAAAATAATTACATGTGTATAGGATGTAATTAGTTTAGGATATCTATAGTTCTACAAAGTTTACAGTCTTTTTCAGGTTACTAATAAAAATGTGATAGATTGTTTTTCTTTATTATATTAATATAAATTTGAAATATTCTGATAATTCTTAATTTTGTGGCGGGTGGAGGGAATGTTGTGAACATTGTTTGTAAAGAAACAAGTCAAAAATTCCCTTTAGAAGGCTCATCTGTCTAAAAGGCTCAATAGGGCACTTTCTCTTTTCCTTTTTTCTCTATTTGTGTACACAGCTCTGAGCAGTGAGTGTTTCTTTTTTGCTCTTTCCCTGTCTGTAGTTTGGTATGATAATTATTTTCAAACATCAAGCTAAGAGTGAAGGGGTTACACAATATTATACTATTATACTATTAAAAATTATAATACAAAGACAGTTACACTTTAAAAACAAACACCTATAATTTACTTATATTCTATATTATGTTAAATTAAACATTAACAATTTAAGAGTTTTTTGATTAGGATTAACTAGGACTAAATTCTTAGGAATCTAAATTATAGTTTTAATCTAACTATTTTGGTTTTATTTATCTGTATGTTCAAATCCAGAAGTTACTATCTCTGTATTGTAGAACTCTTTGTATGTAGTCAATGTTTGAATAATATTTTTAATGTTTGAATATGTTTTGAGGGATTTGTATTAGTAAAGGATATTATGATAATAATTGTCTCCTGGTTCTTCTAATGTATTTTCAGTCTCCTTGTGTTGTTTTTTTTAGAACATTTTTTTGTGGGTACACAGCAATTTTTTAACCCAAATGAGTGCCTTAAAGGGAACCTGTCATCAAACATTGGCCTAATAAACCACTACCAGTGTGCTGTCGAGCAGTTGAACAGCTTCTAAATAGTTTTTATTTTCATGACTTGGTGTGGTGGCATCATCCAGATCATCTTTGAAGTTAGATGTAAGTTGCATGTATAAAGTCAGGGAGGTGGAGAGTTTAACATTGAAGACAAGCTCTCACTGCCTTGGAACATCTTCTCCCATGGCTTACACCATGCACCCGACTTCAGGAGATCTGGTCAATGATGTCCCATGGACAAAGCACCATCAATTACAGTGAAGGAGTGTTCTAAGGCAGGGAAAGCTTGACTTTCACGTTACACTCTCCGCCTCCTTGACTTCAAAAAACCAATTTACATCTCACTTCAAAATTGATTTTCTGGATGATGCCACCACACTAGACCATGCAAGAAACATTATTTAGAAGCTGATCAGCTGCTTGACAACATACTTCAAGTGGTTTATTAGGCCATTTTCTGATGACCGGTTCCCTTTAAAGACCTCAACCAAGACCTCAAATCCATTTTTCATGGCAGATTTGCAACAATCTAGCATTTGTTTTTCAGAGACTCACATAAACTGTAACTATTTTGAATAGAAAAATATGCAAAGTTTTCCATAAGGAAAACCACGCCTCTTTTAGCTACCTGCGTCAGATCTTCGTCCCACCGATTTTATACACAAACCTTGTTACATGCACTGTTAATTGCATGCAGCTCTACATAAAATTTGTCATTGATTCTGAGAAAAGCATCATTTGAGCTGATCCCACCAAAATGGTTCTTTTACTTTCTGATTATAGTGGATACTAAACCAGTTTCCTTTTCCTATTTCCATGCACATCTTTATTTTTATGGTTATATTTTGGATTGGAAAAAAAAGCATGCTTCAAATAAGTTGATGGCTCATAATCATGCATCAGTGTCCTCCAACCTTGTTCTTTGTGTGATGAGGCTCCTAGTGCTTCCAGCATCATCTACTAATCACTAGCACCATAATTGGTGATTTTTGGCTTTAATCTGAAGTCTCAGTCCTCTTGTAACATCTGGCTTCTCTCACCTGGCTCTGCGTTTATTTTGCCTGAAGATTGTGATATCCTATTCTTTCTTATTCTATCTACAGAGGACCTTCCATAAGATTGTTACCATGGCTTATAGTGGCTATCTGTTGTAGAGTCCTCTGCTTTTGAGCTTTTTTTTTGCAGTACATTCTTCAAAAGGCGTTTTTTTGATGGTCCAGCTCTATAAGCCCACGTTGAACGTATCCACACAGTATTCAGTCGCTGAGGTAGTTTTTCACTCTATTTAATGTTTTCTCTATTTCTTTATCCGCTTTGCCAGCTCATGCTTTACCATTACCTATACTCTTTGGATACACTCAAAGTCTTAAGAACCACAAACACGGATTTCAAAGTCCATTCCACAGAACCAGATCCAGGCCACCATCATTGTAGTCCTCACTCTTTCGTTCTTTGTACTAGTTATTTTAGTAATGTGACTATCGCGGCTACTAATTATTAGCGACAAAATCACAAAACAGACACTTTATAATTGTATCATTATGTTTGTTGTGTTCTTAGTTTATGTGGGACTGCAAAGGAAACAGTAAACTTCATAAGACTTTAAGAAAGATCATTCATCGTCTTACTTCTTCCAAGACCCTTCACTAAGGGAACCTGTCAACATAAATTACTTTAATTTAGCCATGACGAGTATGTTGTGAAGCAACTCTAAACCTTCCCAGATCACAGTTTCTTTCATGAGTGTGACCCAGTTGTGGTAGCATCATTCAGAAATCAACTTTGAAGTGAGATGTTTCTAGTTGTATAAAGTCTGGGAGGCGGAGCTTAACATGAGTCAAGCTCTCCTCACCTCAATAAAGAATATCTGGTTTAGGGATGTTTGTTGGTTACTGGATGTTAGTGTAAAGGTCATTCTGAAGTGGGATAGCTTTGACTTCATTGTTACTCTCCACTTCCCTGACTTTATAGAACCAAGTACCCTCCACTTCAAAGTTGGAATTTTCTGAACAATGTCACCAGCTGGACATGACATAGACATGATCTAAGGGGTGTTCAGCTCTGATACATACTGGTAGTGTTTTGTTAGGTCAATTTACTGAACATGTTCCCTTTTAATCTACTCTAAGACTTAGATTATAAAACAGCATGAATTGGTGGGGTTACAACTCTTGGTATTCTGCTTTGAACCATCTTAAAAAATCCAGCTCAAAATCGATACTGAAATTCATGTGGGAATTTTTTCATGGAATCGGGGTGCCGTCAACTTGGGGAGTTAGTCCATTCCCATATAACATCATTGGGAGTGACTACCCCCCTCAAAATGGCAATGTCAACAAATGCTGCTGGCAGGTTTAATGTTTGGCGGCATATTTTACATCCAGAAAATAGTATTGGTCAGTAAGACGACCCAACATGATTTAAAAATGTTGGCTCGCCAATCGTCCATCACGATACAACAACTAAAATCCATCACTGAACCTAAAATTAATTTGTAACTAGTACCCAAGCTCCATGGTGTGGTCCTGTGGTGGGGGGAGGTGGGGGTTTTTATTTAAAAAGTTTTAGTTACATTGAACCAATGTTTCACATCCTTGCTACAGAATATATATTTTTTGGGTTTGCCAATTTTTTTCAAAATCTCTAACAAATATGCACTGTACGTTTCCTCAAAGTTTCCTAAACCACTTCTTCTAACCATCTTAATAAAAACTGTTGTCAGTTGGGCTGATAACGAGGGTCCTGTGGTGAGGCTTTGAAGAGTCCAAGTTCTCATTTCCATTAACGATCACTAAAGCAGCAGTGATGAGATCAAGGGTGTATGGGCCCTTAGCTGTATGAGATTTAAAAAAATAGTTGGTTCAGTGAAGAGCTTAATAGATGCCTGTTTTGACAGAGACAAAGGCACAAAGCCTCATTTTGTATATTTCTTTCTATGCTTTGTGTGTAAAAAAGTTTTGAGTAAGTATAGTTTTTTTGTCGCCCTACCTACCCATTTCCGAAAAAATATGCATGGCAAGGGTGGACCAGTTTTACAACTCCCCCCAATTTTTTCTGTGTAAAAGTGCACTTGACTCCAGCTCTCTACTGCTTCAATTGTAGTGAGCCTGTGCTCTCCAAATTTATAGGGGAGGAAGGCCTGCCAAGAATCACATAATGGCCCCTACTGGCACTGGCATGACAAGAAAATCACCTTCTACATAATGCCATATACGTCCTCTCCTACACGCCAACTCCACGTTTTTCTGTGAAGATCGGCTCGATTCTCCTGCGCTTTCTTTGGCTGCGCCTTGTTGCTCCTCGCGCTGCAGCTGCGTGTCTTCTCCTTGCAGCAATTTAGACCGGCCCTAGCGTCTATATTTCTCTGCCTATCAAATTCCCTAGCGCTGGGCAGGTTGGATTGTCTATGCAAAAAGGGTAACCAAAATTTATGCAAATGATCCAAAGCACATCGTAAAGGACATCTAGCACCAGATTACTGGTGGCAAGAGTGTCCTAATTAGGCACCTTGTTCCATCTATGGAATGGGGTACTGTGTTTATTCAGTTTCTGACATCTTTAATATCTCTCTCAGGCTGGCAGTGACTCCTGACCTCTCACTTCCCAGACTTTTTTAATTTATTGCACGACTCCCACTGCAAGCCTCCTCCTGCTGCTGGCCAATAACTTGCGGGATCACCACGCGCCACTCTCTCCTGCCTTGCATCTGAAATCACCTCACCCGGCCAGAATCCGACTACCCCATCGGGAGCAGAGGAGGCTTGCAGCAAAGCTGAAGGCGCTCTGGAGCCGTCAGCCTGAGCAACCTTCTGGCTGTTTTACAAAGCCAATATTTTGTTATTAAAATGCAGAAAACCCTGTTAAAAATGAGCCACAAACCCCATCCCCTAGCGGGATGAGGCAGCCTATTAGGACCTCTAACCACCAGTTATCAATAGTCGGTGTCCTAATGGCTAACCTACATAGGTTCGATTTTTTTAATATTCAGACAATTCAATTTTAATTACGGTGGACCGAACTTTCAGAACTTTTGATAATTCTCACAGTGGGCTCAAATGCCTGTAGAACAAATTGCTATATAAGCGTTGAGGAGGCATTTTTCTGACGCATTTCCTTCTTTAGATGTGGTTTTCCGACATCAATACTGTAGGCGGCATTTGTACATCCATCTTAGGCCATTGCCATGTTACATGGTCAGCTCTATGACTTGGCCAAACAAAAATTCCTCAAGTTCCTCGAGCACTGTTTCTTTAGTGGATTTAGTTGTGGTTTATGTCTCATTGCAACTCCAGATCATGGTGCTCCTATCAACTAATGATAACATCTGCAGTAAAACCTTAGATTCTTGTAGTGTCCTTCCACTTCCTTCCTCCCTATTGTACCTCAAGTAAAAGAACTGTATGTTAATAAAATATAACTCGCGGTATAACTCGAGTGTAAGCCGACCCAAGTATACGTCAAGGTACCTAATTTTTCATAAAGAACCGGGAAACCTATTAGCTTGCGCATAAGCTGAGTTGGGAAATGCATTGGTCACAGCCCCCTCAGTATATAAGCCTGCCAACCCTGTGTCTCAGGCAGCCCCCGGTAGTAATAGCCTTCCCACCACGAAGTATATAGTTTTTCCAGCTCCTGTAGTACTAGCCTGCCAGTCCCGGTTAGTATACGCGCCTTCCCAGCCCTGTAGTAATATACATGTCCAGCCGTGGCCCTTCAGCATATGCCCTGCCACCCCAAGTATATGCCATCCTGCCCCTGTGGGTATATAGCCAGCACACCTGTAGTAAAAAATAACACTGTACTCACCTTTTCCTATGGCCCCCCCGTAGTCCTCTCTTGCTTTGGAACACCTCTTGGGTCCTTTGGGTCTTCTGCAAACTCATTCTGCTCCTCTTCAGGTCTTCACTTCAAGCTCTCGGCATCCACACAGAATATAGTCAGCTGCCTGCCAACGTCAGTGGTTTGTGAACCGAAGAGTGGGCCGAATAGGAGTGGAAGAACCCGAGAGGCCTTCAAGGACCCGAAGAGGCACCGGAGTATCGGAAGCATGACGGTTGAAAAACTTGGCTTAATACTCGTTACTATATGTTTTTACATATTCTATATAAAATAATTAGCATTTTATTATTTAGGTTTATCTATAGTCGTCAAAGTTTAACTTGACTTTTTTAGGTACTAAGACAAATGTGATAATTTGTTTTCCTTTAATTATATTGAATTTGAAACATTCCTGGATAATTTCTTATTTTGTGGTGGGTGGAGGGAATGTTGTGAACATTGTTTCTAACATACTTTAACGGAATTCTTATAAGTTTGTAAAGAAAAGAATCAAAAATGCCCTTTAAAAGGCTGATCTGTCTAAAAGCTCCATGGGGCACTTTCTCACTCTCCTCCTTTTTTCTCTCTATTTGTTTACACAGCTCTGAGCAGTGAGTGTTTTCTTTTTGCTCTTTCCCTGTCTGTAGTGTGTATATAATTATTTCAACATCAAGCTAATGTGAAGGGGTTCACTGCTCAAGCTTGTTTTAAACAAACAAACCTCGGGAGATAAGATGTGGTACATGAGGGACATTTCAGCCTGTTTCTTTACAACTAAGCAGAAAGTGTTAATAAAATATTATGTTAAAAATTCGTCAAACAACCCCCCCTCACACAATATTATCACTATAAAAATATTATAAAATAACATTTACCCTTTAAGCATAAACGCTAATAATTTACTATATTCATATTATTTTAAATTAAACTTACAATTTAAGAGTTTTTTTGATGCTATGTTATTTTTTACAGCTTTTAGTTTTTTAGGATTACTATGACAACATTCTTTTCTTATAGACTGTAAATTAATAGTTTTAATCTTTTTGGTTTTATTTCAACTGTATGTTCAAATCCAGAAGTTACTATCTGTTGAATGTAGAGGTTCAACTCTTTGTATCACATGTGTTTGATAATATTTTTAATGTTTTGAATCTGTTTTGCTGGATTAGTATTAGTAAAAGGAATATTAGGGTACTAGTTGTCCTCCTTGTTCTTCTAATGTATTTTCATCCTGCTTGTGTTGTTTTGTTCAGAACATTTTTGTGGTTAACAGCATTTAACCCAATGATTGCCTAGAGGAACCCTGTCATCAACAATTGGCCTAATAAACCACTACCATTGTGTTGTCAAGCCGTTGAACCAGCTTCTAAATAGTTTTTATTTTCATGATCGGTTTGGTTGGCATCATTCCAGCATCATCTTTGAAGTTAGATGCATGTATAAAGTCCTAAAGCTAACACAATTCCTCCCTGGCAATACTCCAATATGGGAACTAGCTGCACTACTAATGCCAGCAACCGCCACACAGCAAACCAAAAAAAAAGGAAAATATAACGCTAGTGTAGGCCTAAATAAGCCGTTGGGTTCTCCTATGGCTATTTTGTAGCCTACACACTGAAAGCACAACTGCTTTGCCAGATTACGTGAGTTCTTAAAAATACATAATTTCAAAAACAATAAATCAGCACTCTGCCTATTCACATCAAACCCCTAATAATTGTCCCACTGTCGGGTTTGAGGTGGATATGTGTGTCCTAAGAGCTACCAGACAAGTCTCCCTGCAAATTCCTCCTCCATATGGTCCTACTGCAAACTACTAATGCCAGCCAGCCCAGCCCATCAAAACAAAAAGAAGTAAAATAAACGTTATGTAGCCCTAAGAAGAACTGTTTTGGGTCTTGTAGAATCCTTCCTGCTAACACTAATCCTAATCGAACACCCTAACGCTTTCCCTGACACAGGCAGCTCTCTCCCTAGCGGCATCCAGACACATAATGATCCGAGCAGCGCGGGCAGCGGCTTATCTATTCCAGGGTCCCTGATCAGCCCATCCAACCATGCTATTGACGTGTAAAGGGTACCACGTCTGCCTGGTGGAGTGAGAGAGTCTCTGCTTGTTATTGGTGTGCTCTGTTTCTTCTTGGCCGCAAAAATCAAAACACTGGAGATGGGCCAGTATTCTCGAACTGGCGAAATCTCCGTGCCGACAGAAGTCGAGCGAGTTTCGATACGTAGCTACGAAACGAGCTCAAAGCTCGGACGAGTATGTCGGCTTCATCCTAGTTTAAACCTCTTTGGAATTTCAGTTTTTTTTTTTCCACCGATTTTATACACAACATTGTTACAGCAAATTGTGATTTGGCATTGCGCTCTAAATAAAATTGTCAGTGAGTCTGAGAAAAGATCATTTGAGCTATCCACAAAATGGTTTCTTTTACATTTCTGATTATAGTGGATACTACCAGTTTACTTTTCCTATTTCCATGCAACCGCTTTTTTTTATGTTAATATTTTGGATTGGAAGAATAAAAGAATGCTTCAAATAGGTGATGTCATCATAACATGCAGCAGTGTATCCAACCTGGTCTTTGGTGGGATGACAGCCCCTTAGGTGCGTCACATCTCTCATATCACGAGCACCCTAATTGTGATTTTTGGCTTTAATCTGATGTCAGTCGCTGTAACATCTGGTTCTCTACCCTGGCTCTGCGTTTATTTTTGCCTGAAGATGAAGATCCATAATTCTTTCTCTATCTAATCTAACAAGGGGACCTTCCATAAGATGTTACCATGGCTTCTAGTGCTATCTTTGTAGTCTCTTGCTTTTTGACTTTTTTTTGCATAAATTCTTCAAAAGTCGTTTTTGATGGTCATCTCTATAGCCCCACGTTGAACTTATCCACAAGTATTCATCTGCTGAGGTCATTTTTTCACGCTATTTAATGTTTCTCTAGTTGCTTTAGTCCTCTTTGCCAGCTCATGCTTTACCATTACCTATCCCTTTGTGACCACATAAAGTCTTAAGAGCGACAACAGATTTCAAAGTTCTCAACAGAAGCTCATATCCAGTCCACCATCATTGTAGTCTCACTCTTCGTTCTTTACTATGTTGTATTTAGTATGTTACTATCGTCGGCTTTACTAAATATTAGCTGACAAATCAGACACTTTATAATTGTAATTAATATGTGTGTGGTGTTCTTATTTATGTGGGACTGATAAAAGGGAAAACAGTAAACTTCAAAGCTTTAAGAAAGATCATTCATCGTCTTACTTCTCAAGACCTTCACTTAAAGGTAACCTGTCAACATAAATTGACTTAATTAGTCCATGACGAGTATGTTTGTGAGCAACTCAAACCTTCCAGATCCTGTTTCTTTCATGGACCAGTGTGTAGCAGCATTCAGAAAATCACTTTGAAGTGAGATGTTATCTAGTTGTATAAATTCCTTGGAGCGGAGCTTAACATTGAAGTCAGCTCTCCTCACCTCAGAATAAGAGAATCTGGTTAGGGATGGTGCCTGGATGAGTGAAGAGTTCATTCTGAAGTGAGTAGAGCTTGACTTCAGTGTTAACTCTCCACTTCCCTGACTTATAGAACCAATTTACCTGCCACTCAAAGTTGATATTTCTGAACAATGTCACCATGCTGGGACATACCTAGACAATGATCCTAAGGGGTGTTCAGGCCTTGAGACACTGTATGGTTTGTAGGTCAATTTATTTGACCGGTTCCCTTTTAATCTCTCATAAAGACTTAGATTATAAACGCATGCAGTGGGTGGGGTTTTCAACTATTGGTAATTCTGCTTTGAACCATCTTAAAAAAAATCCATCGCAAATCGATACTCTGAAAATTCATGTGGAATTTTTCATGGAAAGCTGGGTTGCGTCATTGGGGAGGTTTAGTCTTCCCATATACCATCATTGGAGTGACTACCCCCCTCCAAAAAATGGCAATGTACAATGCTGTGGCATGTTAATGTTGGCGCAGTAGTTTTTAAAATTCCAGAAAATATTCTTGGTTCGATTAAGAGACCCAAACAGGATTTTAAAATGTGGGCTGGCCAGTCCGTCATCACTGATTACAACACCTAAAATCCATCCGGAACACTAAAATAATTTTGTAACTAGTACCCAAAGCTCCATGTATGGGTCTGTGTTGGGGGGCATGGGGGGTGGGGGTGTTTATTTAAAAGTTTTTTTGTTACATTGACCAATTTTGTTTCAATCATCCTTGCTACGAATCTATTTTTTTTGCCAATTTTTCAAATCTCTAACAATATGGCACTGTACATTTACTCCAAAGTTTCTACCCATCTTAAGCAAAAACTTGTGTGCAGTGGCTGCGAACGAGGGTCCCGGGTGGGAGGCTTTGAGATCAAAGTATCATTACCTGTACTGAACCAAAGCAGGGCGTGAAGGATCAAGGGTGGTGATGGGCCCTAGCGTATGAGATTTCAAAAAAATGTTTGATATTCAGTGAGAGCTTTAATAGATGCCTTTTTGACAGAGACAAAAGGCACAAAGCACTCATTTTTGTATATTTCTATGCTTTTGGTGTAAAAAGTTTTGATAAGTGAGTTTTTTTCGCCCAAATAACCCACTTTCCCGAAAACTATGCATGGCAGGGTGGGGACCAGGGTTGTTTTAACTAACTCCCACCCAAAAGTTTTTTCCTTGTCACCAAGTGCCCTTGACTCCAGCTCTCTCTACTGCAGTCAATTGTAGTGAGCCTGTGCGCCAATTTAATAAGGAGGCCCTGCGATAATCACATATTGAGCCCCTACTGCCTGGCATGACACAGAAAATCAACCTTCTTTAATACCTTTACTATGTATATACTTCCTTCTCCTACTCCAACTCCACAGCTTTCTGTGGAAGATCGATCTGCCAGCCATTGCTCTGTTTCAGTAGCAGGAAATTCTGTACTAGCTGAGCAGGTTGGATGTCTATGGCACAAGAGGGTTAAACCAAAAATGATGCAAATTATTCCAAAATTCCATCTATGGAAGTTTTTAATTCAATTTTTCTACCTCTTTATAATAAGCGCTCGACTGACAGTAACTGGACTGCCTCTCGGCTTCCCAAGCTTTTAATTTTGCTGCATCCCCCACTGGCAAAGCCGCCTCCGCGGCCAGAAGACGGAGGAGCACACACCCCCTCTCTCCACGCCATGGCTCTGACGTAACGGCCAGAGCTTCCTAATCCCCTACTGGAGCTGGGGAGGCTTGCAGCAAGCCGAGAGGCACTTGGGATCCGTCACCTGAGCACCTCTATTGGTTTTAACAAGCTAATATTTTGTTATTTAAGATCCAGAAAACCTGTTAAACAATGCCGACCACCACCCCCCCCCCTCATCCCCTAGCGGGAACGAGCAGTCCTATTAGGACACTCTACCACCAGTTAGCTAGTGGTTGGTCCTATGGCTAACCTACATTAGGTTGGTTTTTTATTCTGTACAATTCAACTTTTAATTACGTTGGACTGAACGCTGCACAGTGCTCAAAATGCCTGTAGGATGGAACTTGCTTATATAACTTGGAGGACAAAGATTTGTTTGACCATTCCTTCGCTGTAATTGTGTTCTCAGACCATTAGTACTGTAGCGGCAATTGTCTACATCCTCTTTGAGCCATTGCATGTACAATGGTCAGCTTTATTGAATGGCTTGGCCAAAACAAAAATTCCTCAGAGGTTGCCTCGAGAACTGTGTCTTTGTGGATTTGTTGTGGTTTTCCGTGTCCATCTGCAACTCAAGATCATGGTGCTCCTATCACATGATAACATAAACTTAGATTCTTGAGTGTCCTTCCACTTCCTTCCTCCCCCTATTGTACTACATAAAAAACTGTAATGTTAATACACTATAAATTGCTGTATTACTCGGTATAACCGACCCAATTATCGAAGCCAAGGTACCCTATTTGTTAAAAAGATCTGAAAGAAAACCTGATTAGCTTGAGTATCAAGTCTGAGGGTGTAAAGATGGTCCATGTCCCCCAGTATATAGCCGGCCAGACCCATTAGTATAAGGCAAGCCCCCGTAGTATATAGCCTGCCACCACTAAGTATATAGCCTGCGGGCCCCGCCCTCCTGTAGTATAGCCTTCCGCTCCCTTGTATTATATAGCCCTCCACCCACATTCCGCTATAGCCCTGCCCAGCCCTAGCAAGTCCCTGCCAACCTGCCACGATGGTACTAGCCCGGGCTTAAAAAATTAACACACTTTAACTCCCTTTCTTAGCCCCCCTTAGGGTCCTCTGTTTGCTTTGTAGAACACCCTTGTGTCCTTTGGGTCTCTTCTGTGAACTGACGAACACTAAATGCTCGGTCTCTTCTTATTCGAGACGAACTTTCTCCGAATGCTCGAGTGCGTCGTCTCGTAATAACGAACCCCATTGATCAATGGGAGACTCAGCATGTTTCAAGGGGACCAAGTGCGCTCGCGCAAGGTAAGCTTGTCCAACACCTGGTGAACCTCAGAACAGGATGAGGAACACACCACGGAAGTGGACTAGGAAACAGCAGGGCAGATGCATGGATGCCTCTGATGGTCTGCTTAAACGCACCATTATGCCAAATTATGGGCAACAGCTGCCATGACAGAGTGACCGAATGAAGCAGATAGTATCTAAACATGCAATAAGTTGACACCCTGGCACTATAGGGCGGCATGCCATAGTCAATGGCAGCAGCTATAGAGGGTGTCATGGCGACATCCCTAATGGACTCAGGCTTCAAACCATGGTGGCAAGGGACCAAAGGAGGTGAGGCAATGAGTGCTCAAATAATATCGGTACAATTAAAAGATTTGCAAGTATATTTTGTTGTGATACACCGCGGTGGCGACAAAGTGAACATGGAAGCCATGAAACAACCCAAAAATCTCCTGACACAGCTCTGTTTGATAAGGGGACCATGTATGGAGGCAGTGAACTAGTATTAGGTATTAAAGTGCTGCGTTAAAACTATGTTAGTGGATCTTGTGCATGGAGCTGGCGCCCGCTGCCAGAACGACGCTATTTCGCCACATCCAGCCCCTTGTCTCTAGCTACTCCCCAAACAGCACTTTGTATAAGATCAAGTGAGTAGCGTTCTATATAGTTTTAGGGATTTGCCGGGTGAGGGGTAATGTAAACAGAATGCTCAAGAACGCTGATGCGCATGGAGCTGGGCCTCCGCTGGCCAGGGCGAGCTTTTCGCAATCCCAGCCCCTGTTCTAAGCTACTCCCCAAACAGCACTTTTTATAGAATCAGTGTAGTAGCTTCTATAATTTCAGTGATATGGCGGGTGAGGGAATGTAACACGATGCGCAAAAAGTAAGCGCTGAATAATAGATCCCTAAGTGAAATTTGCAAGTATATTTTTGTTGGCTTACACAGCAGGGTGGCGCAAAGTTTACCAGTTTGATGTGAGACTGCGCCCTGTCAATAGCGTCTTGGGCTGGTGTGCCTTTTATCGCCTAGCTCAGCAGTTTGAGCACCCGCCTGCTGTCGCTTAGGTCGACGGCACTGCTGCTGTTGTGCCTAGAGCTAAAAACTACGTACTGATGGCGGCCTGCCCACGTATTTGTAAATTCTGAGGAGGAGGAGGTGAGGAGGGGTGGGAGGAGGTATAGTAGGCCTTTGAGACCTGGACCGAGGTAGGCCCGCAATTCTTCTCTGCGTCGGCATATATACCATGCCCCAGTGTCATACTCCGGTCCCCAGCCTGCACCAAGTTAGTTAGTACGTCTTATAATTTTGGGGATATGCGGTGTGATTGTGGTGTAAAACTCTGCGAAGAAGTCGCTAATGCTCATGGAGCTGGCGTTCCGCGCCTGACGCATCGAGCTTTCGCCAATCCAGCCCCTGTCTCTATAGGCTACCCCCAAACAGCACTTCTAAGAACCTTTTGTGTTAAGATCAAGTGTAGTAGCGTCTTATAGTTAGGATATGCCGGTGTGAGGGGACATGTAAACAAATGGCCAAGAAGCCGCTGAAATAATATCCCTAAATGGTAAAAGTTTGGCCAGTAATAGTTTTGTTGGATAACCCAGCAGGGGTGCGACAAGTTAACAACTTTGATGTTGGAATCCATAAACACCCCAATTTTCTGTCTGCCTGACCACACCCTCTTTTGATAAAGGGACGATTAGTGGAGGCAGCTATATGGACGACTTTTGGGGTAGCAATGGAGACAACGTGTCGGAGGCTGCTATGGCGACAGTTTATTTGGATAGTGCCTGTTGTGGCATCCCAAACATTTTTTCATTACAGAGAGCAGGTAGTGGCCCTCCAGTAAAATGGAATAGATTGAGTGCCTGTATGTGTGCGTCCCAAAATTCTTTCTAAACCAGAGGATCAGGTAGGTGGCTCCTCCAGTACATGGAATAGTTGAGTGCTTGATGTGGCAGTCCCAAAATTGTTTCAAACCATAGGACCGGGTGGTGGGCCGCTCCAGCAAAAATGGAATAGATTGTAGTGCCTGTAGGTGGCACTCACAAAAAATTGTTTAAACAGAGACCGGTGATTGGCCCTCCAAAAAATTAAATGCATGAAGTCAGTAGCCAAGAGCCAGTGGGCCCTGTCAAAAAATATCCATTTCTCCTCTGCTTTATTGTACATACAGAGGAGGAGAAAGAGGAAAATGACGGAGATGAGGAGAGGAGTGGATCATTCTTCAGGTTAGCTTCCTTCACCTGGTGGAGATTTGAAATTCTGAGAAATCCAGCTTTAATTCATTTAAATAGCGTCAGCCTGTCAGCGCTGTCAGTCGACAGCGTGGTACGCTTTATCGTGTATGAGCCACCACTGCACTGAAACACCTCTCGACAAACGCTAGCGGCAGGTGCAGGCACGACCTCCAAGGCGTCCGGCGCCAGTTTCGTGCCACTGTCCAGCTTTGAAACCCAAGTATTGTAGGAGCTGTGGTGATCATTTTAGTGACGATGGTATGGTCTCTCGTACACTCCTCCACCATCTTGTCTGTAAAGATCACCCTACTCTGCCCAGAGACTGGGACAGGTGGACATTTCCTTGCGGGGTGACATAAGCGTGGCAAAAGCCTTGTAAAGCTACCCTTGCCAGTGCTGACAAGCGGCCTGCTCCCTACTCTCCCTCGCTACTTTGTCCCGCAGACTACGCACCTCTGCCGCTAGCGCTGTCAGAAGGGAAATACTGTTTTCACGCTTGTGTCACCAGTGCCTGCTGGATTCATTGCCATTCTCACACCTCCTTTTCCTCTCAGGGATGAGAAGTGGAAAGATTTTGCTTTAACCGTGGGTCCAGGAGAGTGAACACCCGCATATCGGTGCTGGAATAATCTCTTTGACGCGAGGGTCACTGGGTAGGCAGCCTAGCATGAAATCTGCCATATGCGCCAGATTACCGACGCGTAAAGAATTCACGTCCCCTCACTGGCCTGCTGTCCATTTTCCTTCCTCCTCCAACGTCCTCCCAGCCTCCTCTCTTCTGCCATACACTCTGACAGTATAAGGACTCAACAATGGTCCCCTCTTGGTGCTCGCCAACATTCTCCTCCTCTTCCTTCTCCTCCTCCTCCTCCACCTCCCACCTCCCCGCATATTGCGCGAGAAACAGACCTCAGGGTGCTTTGCTATCAAACACGGGAATATCTTCCCCGTCTCTTGTGACGACGCAATAGCTTCCGACTTCCATGTCTGGACCAGAAGTTTTTCAACAGGCCACAGCATCGGGAATGGTGAGAGCGCGATGATGGCGGCATCGCACACTGACCATCTGTTGTTGACTCCTCAAGTTACTCTCACCCTGACAGATATCAGACAAATCCACGTCCACCTCCTCATTGTGACTTAGACGCTGACTGACTCTTGAACTACCAGTTCTGGTGAATGTTGACATCTGGCAGTCGTACACATCTGCTCTGCGCTGCTGTACCCTGGATACCTGTCAGTGTTGAATTCCACCTCGTGGGCAGCGTCGCACAACAGTCGGTGAGCGTGCATTGGAGTCGGCGCTGCGCTGCCCTGAGTAAGTGGCAGGCATCTGTGCTGGACTTCCCTGACTGCGCAAGCATGCGGCTCAACCTTTCGTGACAAATCATACATGATTGTGGGTATGGTCTTGAGGAAACCTGCACTAAATCATGATTTAACACTGGGCCAGGCATGGCACATGTGTCGTCTTGCGATTGCAAGAGCCTCACCAGTTTCAAGGCCGTTGTCACACACACCCTACGTTCCGGCTTGAGGTTCGCGGTGCAAGCCGACAGATCACTTCGCGCCGTGATGGCCCTGTACATACTCTTGGGCGGTGTGCCTTTTTGTCTGTCCTAGGCTCACAGTTTGAGCACCCTGCCTGCTTCGCTTAGCACGGCACTGCGTGCTGTGCCTAGAGCTAAAACCGACGATATGGCGTCCGTGCCCACGGATTGGTAGTGTCGAAGGAGGTTGGAGGAGAGGTGTTGGAGGGAGGAGGCATCGTAGGCTGAAACACCTGGACCGAGGTAGGCCCCGGGCAATCCTCGCGTCGCAGTATATGGGAGGCAGCCCCAGTCGTCTTCTCGGTCCCCCCTCCACAAGTTAACCCATGTGCCCTGTCAGCGATATATCGTGGCCCTGCCGCAGCACCTCGCCCGTGGTCCGTGTCAGTGTGACCTTGTCCAGAACGGCGTTGTCAGTGGCATCGGATGATGTTGTCGGACCCGTGCTGGGGGTGCAGGGCTGGGACGCCCAAAAACATCGGAAAAGTAGTTGGCGGCTGGGGACCTGAATACCGATGGGCGGCCGCGCATCTGAGTTGCGGCTAAAGGCTCGTCTCTACTACCAATGGGGCGCACATCTCGCAAGCAATCTTGGAGATGTGCACATTAAAGGGCTTGGGCGTGCGGGTGGGTTGCACTATATTGCGTTTCCGCTCCATGCGTCTGGGGGTATGGAGAGCTGAGAACGCTGGTGGATTCTGTGGAGGATCGTGGAGGCGACATTGGGTTTTTGGGCCAGGGGTCCTGTGGCAGGTCTGACTGAGCGCTGCCACAGGGTGAAGGATCGTGTGTTGCACGCATGCTGTGAACGGGGCTGTTTGCACTGAGTGGGGGTGCTTGCATTCATATGCCTGCGTCAACTGGTGGAGTTTAAGCTAGTCGTGGTGGAACCCCTGCTGAGGCCTGGTTTGGCAAGTGTATGCCACCCACAGTCGTGGTCATCCGGTGTTTCCTAAAGAAGCCTCCACACTTTCTGAAGATCTAGCCCTCGCCCGCCAGAGCCTCAACCACGGAGCTTCACTATTGACAGTGCTGCTGATCACCAGCTTCTTGGCCCTCCTCTCCGTTCTGGCCCCACCACGCCTCTTCCAACCTTTTATCGAGGACTCTCCTCCGTCTCAGAACGCCTGTGTTCACCCCCGGCCTCTCAACCCAGCTTGGGTCGTGTCACGAGACTCATCATCCTTCCGATCCCCTCAGTCTGCCCCCCCCGGACTTTCCTGCCCTGACAACACTTCCCCACTGTCTAGCAACCGTGTCTCCTCATCGTCGGTACACCTCTTTACCACACACTTCCACTACGTCATAAGGTCATCCATCATCATCACCACGACGTGACTGGTGAAAAACCTGGGCATCGAAAATTGCTCAGCCAACCGACCAGTGGTTTTGTGACGTGGGAAGGGCCAGAAAACAGATTTCCGCAGAGTATGCCGTTCAAAATGGCAATTTTCCTGGAGGCGTGCAACTGGGGGGGAGTGAGCTGAGGTGCGGAGCTGGAGGAGTGAGATTTCGTGACTGGTGGTACTGTGTTGGAGACTGACTGGTGTGTGACAATTGCTGCTGAAGCCTTGTCACATCCACGACATCACCTGTTCCACTGTCTTGGCCCTCACAGTGCTCTCCACGAGTCCCCAGTAACTTCAGACATGAACCATAAGGGAGTGTACTCTCTGCGGCGTTCCTCCCCTGCTCCCTCATCACCGCAGGTGGTGTCTCACCCCGCCCAGGCCACGCCTCTGACCCTGCAGTAGTTGGACGCCCACGTCCCCGCTCTCCGTCCTCTACCCCTAAGCCCTGGGGTTAACATTTTTAAAATGAGAGTGTATACTTTTTTTTTTTTTTACTTTTTTGTTTTTTTTGTGTTTTTTGTGTTTTTTTTTTTTTTTGTGTTTTTTTTGTTTTTTTTTTGAGTTTTTAAGACACACACAATCCTATCCTATGCTATGGCTTTTTAGCAATATCAAGGAAAGCACAACTTACTATGGCCAGTATAGCATGACACTGAGTTAGTGCCTAGTAGAATCCAACCCCTACTGAATTCCCACTTCAAGCCTTTGCATGGATATGGGCGCCACTAAGTCGCAGAACCAGGGTCGCAAGTCCTCACTACAAATTGCTCAGAATTGGCAAGTAAATGCACTGCAGAACTAAAGCCCATCAAGCTAGTCAAACCAGAAATCAATATTAGACACGCTACTGTAGGCTTCAAGAAGCTGTTTTGTATCCCCTCCTATGGCTATTTTCTAGTCCAGTATCAAAGGAACACACTACATTGCCATGATGATGACACTGAGTTAGTGCCTAATGAATCCAACCCCTACTGAATTTTCTTTTCCCTTCAGCCTTTGGCTATGGATATGTGCGCCACTAAGCGCAGAACACAAGCGGGTCGCAAGTCCTCACTACAAATTGCTCAGAATTGGCAGTATTCATGCCTGCAGAACTAAAGCCACCACAGATCAACCCAGAAATCAAATATATAGACGCTACTTAGGCTTCAAGAAGCTGTTTGTATTCTCCTATGGCTATTTTCTAGCCAGTATAAGGAAGCACACACTAATGCCATGATGAGATGACACTGAGTTTTGCCTAATATGAATCCACCCTACTGATTTTGGCCACGTGCAGAGACCTGTTGCTAATGGATATGTGCGCCACTAAGCTCATGAACACAGCGGATCGCAGTCTCACACAAATTGCTCAGATTGGGCAACGTACAATGCACTGCAGGAACTAAGCCAACCAGCAGATCAACCATAAACAAATAATATAAAACCTACTGGTAGCTTCAAGAAGCTGTTTGTATTCTCCTATGGCGTTTTTTTTATTTTTCTAGCCAAGTATCAAAGGAAGCGCACTACTACTGCCAATGAGATGACACTGAGGTTAGTGCCTCAATAGAACTCCAACCCCGACTGAATTTTCCCACTTGTCAGCCTTTGCTATGGATATGTGCGCCACTAAGCGCAGAACCAGCGGTCGCAAGTTCCTCACTACAAATTGCGCAGAATGGCACAGTACTGCACTGCAGAAACTAGCCACCAGCAGATCAACAAAATCAAATATATAGAACGCTACTTAGGCTTTAGAGAACTGTTTGTAATCCTCCTATGGCTATTTTTCTTGCCAAGTATCAAAGGAAGCACACTACTATGGCCAGGATGAGAGACCTGAGTATTGCCCTAATGAAATCCAACCCCTACTGAATTTTGCCACTTCAGCCTTTGCTATGGATAGTGTCGCACTAGCGCAGAACATCACAGGGTCGAAGTCCTCACTACAAATTGCTCCAGAATTGGCACAGTACATGCACTGCAAACAGACTAAAGCCACACAGCAGAACAACATAAATCAAATATTAGAAGCTAACTTTAGGCTTCAATAAGCGGTTTGGTATCTCCTATGGCTATTTTCCTAGCCAGTACACAAAGGAAGTCACACTACTATCCAGATGATATGACACTGAGTTGTGCCTAATAAAACACCCCCTACTGATTTTCCCACTTCATCCTTTGCTATGGATATGTGCGCCACTAGCCAGACACGCGGTCCGCGAAGTCTCACTCAATTGCTCAGAATTGCAAGTACTGCCTGCAGAAATAAAGTCCACCAGCGATCAACCAGAAATCAATATATAGAAAACTGCTACTGTAGGGTAGGTTCAAGAAGCTGTTGGTATTCCTCCTATTGCTATTTTCTAGCCACGTATCAACAGGAAGCAACACACTTGCCAGAATGAGGATGTACAACTGAGTTATTGCCAATAGAAATCCACCCCTACTGAATTTTGCCACTTCAAGCCCTTGTGCTATGGATTGTTGCGCCACAGCGTCAGAACACACGTTCCCGCAATTCTCACTACAAATTGCTCCATAATGGCAAGTTACATGCACTGCAGAAACTACAGCCACAGCAGATCAACCATAAATCAATATATATGAACGCTACTGTAGGCTTCAAGAGCTGATTGTCGTCTTCCCTATGGCTTATTTCCTAGCCAAGTAATTACAAGGAATCACACTACTATCCTCAGATGAGATCACCTGAGTTTGTGCCCTAATAGAAACCAACCCCTACTGAATTTTCCCACTTCAAGCCTTTGCTATGGATATGTGCGCCCTAACTCCATAACACAGCGGTCGCAAGTCCTCACTAACAATTGCTCAGATTGCCAGTACATTCACTCAGAAACTAAAGCCCCAGCAAGCACCAGAAATCAATATATAGAACGCTACTGTAGGCTTCAGAAGCTGTTTGTATCTCCTATGCTGATTTTCAAGCCAAGTATCCAAAGGAGCAACTCCATATCCAATGGAGTGACCGTGAGTTATTGCCTATAAACCAACCCCCTACTGAATTTTCCACTTCGGTCTTTGCTATGGATATGTGTGCCACAAGAGCTAAACACAACGGTAGCAAGTCCCCCGCTAATTCCTCACAACAATGGTAAAAGTGAATTCAAATTAAAAAAATAGAACGTTATGTAGCCCTAAGAAGGGCTGTTGGGGTCTTTTTGAGAATCACGCCTCCTGCCGAACAGTAAGCTAATAAACACCACTAAACGCTTTCCCTGACGCCAGCAGCGCTCCTCCCGCTGCAATCCAGGACAGAATGTATCCTGAGCAGCGCGGCCAGCGGCTTAGTCTATCCCAGGGTCACCTGAATCTTGCCAGCCAACCTACCTCGCTATCGACGTGTAGGGTCCACGTCATGCTGGGTGGGAGTGCGAGTCTCCTGGCTTGTGATTTTGGCTCTGTTTCTGTGCCGCCAAAAGCAAACGGCGGGAGCCTGCCATTTCCTCTACGCGGAGCGACTAGTATTCGTCCCGATTACGATCAGTTTCGAGTACCCGTAAATTGCTCGACCGACATCAAGCTCGGACGAGTCATGTTCGCTCATCTCTAGTCCCTCTCTGCGACTCGTTCTGCTTCTCCTCAGGTCTTCGCGCTCGCCATCACACAGAACGTCATAGCCGCTGCCAGGTCATTGTTTTGTATACCGAAGAGGGGCCTGAGAGGAAGTGGAAGACCCGAAAGGACCCAAAGGACCCGAAGAGGCACCCGAGTATCGGAAGCACGAAGGTTGGAAAACTTTGCTATACTCCGAAATTTAAATACGGTTTTTTACATATTCTAATATACATAATTACACTGTTATAGGATGGAATTATTTAGATTCTATAGTTCTACACAAGTTACAGGTCTTTTTCAGTTACTAAATAAAAATGTTGATAGATTGTTTTGTAAGATTGATGTTTTTTCTTTATTAATATAATATAAATTTCGAAAATATTCTGATAATTCTTAATTTTGTGGCGGTGGAGGGAAATGTTTGTGAACATTTTTTATCACCATACTTTAACAAAGACTCTGATAGTTTTGTAAAGAAATCAAGTCAAAATTTCGCCTTTAGAGAATGGCCTCATCTGTCTAAAAGCTCATAGGGCACTTTTCTCTTTCCTTTTCTCTATTTGTTGTACACGCTCTGAGCAGTGAGTGTTTCTTTTTGCTCTTTCCATGTCTGTAGTTTGGTATGATAATTATTTTCAAACATCAAGCTAAGGGTGAAGGGGTTACACACTATTATACTATTATCCTTTACAAATTATCAGATACCAAGACAGTTTACAACTTAAAAAACAAACACATATAATTTACTTCATATTTCTATATTATAGTTCAAATTAAACTTTACCAATTTAAGGTTTTTTTTGCTATGTTATTTTTTACAGCTTTAGCTTTAGGAATCACTAGACTACATTCTTATGAATCTAAATTATAAGTTTTTATCTAACTATTTTGGGTTTTATTTATTCCTGTATTTCAAATCCAGAAGTTACTATCTCTAATTGTAGAGGTTCAACTCTTTGTTATGGTCATGTTTGAATATATTTTTAATGTTGGGGAAATATGTTTTGAGGGATTTGTATTAGTAAGGATATATAAGATCATAATGTCTCCTGTTCTTCTAAGTATTTTCAGTCTCCTGTGTTGTTTTTTTTTAGAACATTTTTTGGTGGGTAACAAGCGCAATTTTAAACACCCAATGAGTGCCTTAAAAGGGAACCTTCATCAAACATTGGCCCTAATACCACTCCAGTGGTGCTGTCGAGCATTGAACGCTTCTACATAGTTTTTTTTCAATGACTCGGTGGGGTGACATCATCCAGATCATCTTAGAGTTAGATTAAAGTTGTCTGTAGAAAGTCAGGGCAGTTGAGGTTTAATCTATTGAAGACAAGCTCTCACTCTGCCTTGGAACATCTTCTCCTCCCATGCTTACTCCATGCCACCCGACTTTCCAAGGAGATCTGGTCAATGCCAATGGTCCATTGGACAAAGCACCATCACAATTACATGAAGGAGTGTCTAAGCACGGAAAGCTTGACTTTCGTTTCACTCTCCGCCTCCTCTGACTTCAAAAAAACCAACTTTACAGCTCACTTCATCAAAATTGATTTTTCTGGATTAAGCCACCACACTAGACCATGCAGAAACATTATTAGACTATCACTGCTACCCAAATACTTCAAGTGGTTATTAGACCATTTTCTTATGACGCAGTTTCCCTTAAAGACCTCACCAGACCTCAAATCCATTTTCAATGGCCTGATTGCAACAATCTAGCATTTGTTTTCAGAACTCACATAACCTTTACTCTTCTTGATAGAAACAATAGCCAAAGTTTCCATAAGGAAAACCACTGCCTCTTTAGACTACCTNNNTTGTATGGGCAGCTCCCTTACATAAATCATACCTCCAGAGACTTAGACTAGAATGATCGAGCACTAAATGCTCGAGTTCTCTGTTACTTCTCGGTCAAACTTTTCCGATGCTCGAGTGCTGTATAGAATAATCGAACCCATTGAAGTCATGGGAGACTAAAGCATTTTTCATCCTGAAAACACATTGAAAGAACACAGAAGCAACACATTGGGGGTCATTACATAAGGCCAGATCCGCTTTTCTCCTCGACGTGTTCCCGAATATTTCCGATTGCGCCGCTTGTACCTGAATTTGCCCCGTTTTTGTTTGTTTTGGCGCGACGCGATCGGATTTGGCGCATCGGGGCCGGCTGCGGCGCGACATAAATCGGGGGCGTGGGCCGAACGAAAACCCGACGTTTCCGGAAAAACCGCCGCATTTAAAACCGAAAATGTTCGCTTGGGGAGCGCTCACCCTTCACCCTTCTATGGGATGGTGCATTCCGGGGCGTTAGAGATTATTTTCGGCGCTGCAAGCGCCACCTGGTGACGGCGGAGGAACTTACCATCTTAAATCCCACGCCGGACCAATCCTCCTTGTGCATAGAACTCGCCGCTGGAATCGCGAATGGGCCGGGTAGTAAATGTGCCCCATGTGTTCCGTCCTCTGCTAACCTTATCGAACACGTGGCGCCAAACTGTTCTTCACATAGTTAAATGAAGAACAATATGTGTGGAAGACTACATTTCAGGATGTTTCCAACATCTGCAAAGTGTTCTTCACACATAGGGGGTCATTTATTAAGGGCCCGATTCCGCGTTTTTCCCAGACGTGTTCCCGAATATTTCCGTTTTGCCGCCGCTTGTACTTAAATTGCCCGGGATTTTGGCGCACGCGATCGGATTGTGGCGCACTGGCGCTGCTCGGCTACGAATCGGGGGCTTCGGCCGAACGAAAACCCGACGTATTCGGAAAAAAAACCGCCGCATTAAAACCGATAATGTGTGCATAGGACCGCTTACCTTCACCTGGGCCAGCTCGGTGCATTCCGGCCGATGATTTATTTCAGCGCACAAGCGCCAACTGGTGACGCGGAAGAACTACCTTATTGAAATCCCGGCCTGTACCGAATCCAGAGCGGAGAAGCACGCCGCTGGAACGGAATGGACCGGGTAATAAATTTGCCCCATAAGTCTGCTCCACATTGTAGGGCACTCCCTTACATAAATCATACCTACCAGAGACTTATGACTAGAGATGAGTCGGCACTAAAATGCTCGAGTCTCGTTACTTCGTGGTCAAACTTTTCCGATGCTCGAGTGCTCGTATAGAATATAACGAACCCCTTGATGTCATGGAGACTAAAGCATTTTTCACCCTGAAAGAACACATTGGGGAAAGAACACTAAGAAGAAACACCATGGGGGTCATTACGAAATGCCAGATTTCGCGTTTTCTCGACGTGTTAACCCGAATATTTCCGATTTGCGACCGCTTGTACCTGATTGCCCCATTGTGTTTTTTTTGGCGCGCGCGATCGGATTGTGCGCATCGGGGCCGGGCTGCGCGGACATAAATCGGGGGCGTGGCCCGAACGAAACCAACGTTCGGAAAACCGCCGCATTTAAAAACCGAAAAATGTGCGCTTGGGGAGCGCTCACTTCACCTTCTATGGGATGGGCATTCCGGGGCGTTAAGATTATTTCGGCGCGCAGCGCCACCTGGTGGACGGCGGAGGGAACTACCACTTAAAAGTCCCAGGCCGGACCGAATCCTGTTTGCAGAGAACGCGCCGCTGGATCGCGAATGGGGCGGGTAAAGTAACATGTGCCCCATTGTGTTCCGTACCTTGCTAACGCTATCGGAAGACACGTCGCCAAAAACTGTCTATCACAATAGTAAATGAAACAATATGTTGAAAATGCTCATTTCAGGAATGTTTCCATAATCTGCAAGTGTCTTCACATAGGGGGTCATTTATAAGGGCACGATTCGGTTTTTCCCGACGGTTCCCGAATATTTCCGTTTTGACCCCGCTGTCTTAAATTGCCCCGGGATTTTGGCGCACGGCGATCGTATGTGGCGCATCGTCGCTGGCTGCGCGGACGGAATCGGGGGGGCGTGCCGAACGAAACCCGACGTATTCGGAAAAACGCCCCATTTAAAAACCGACAAATGTGTCGCATAAGGACCGCTACCTTCACCGGGCCAGAACGGTGCATTCCGGCGCGATGATTAATTTCAGCGCAGCAAGCGCCACTGGTGGACGCGGGAAGAATACCTTATTAAATCCCGGCCGGTACCCGAATCCAGAGCGGAGAAAGCCGCCGCTGGAACAGAATGACGGGTAAGTAAATTTGCCCATAATGTATGACATTGTAGGGCACTCCCTGACATAAATCATGACTACCAGAGGACTTATGACTAGAGATGAGCGGCACTAAAATGATCGAGGCCTCGTTACTCGGGTCAAACTTTTCCGATGCTCGAGTGCTCGGATAGAATAAACGAACCCCCTTGAAGTCAATCGGAGACTAAAGCATTTTTCACTGAAAGAACACATTGGGGAAAGAAACACTAAAGAAGAAACACATGGGGGTCATTACAAATGCCAGATTCGCGTTTTCTCGACGTGTTACCCGAATATTTTCCGATTTTGCGACGCTTGTACATGATTGCCCCAGGTTTTGGCGCACGCGATCGGATTGTGCGCATCGGGGCCGGGCTGCGCGGACAGAAATAGGGGGGCGTGGCCCGAACGGAAAACCAGACGTGTCGGAAAACCGCCGCATTTAAAAACCGAAAAATGTGGCGCTTGGGGAGCGCTACCTTCACCTTCTATGGGATGGGCTTCCGGGGCGTTAGATTATTTCGGCGCGCAGCGCCACCTGGTGGACGGCGGAGGGGAACTACCATCTTAAAAGCCCAGGCCGAGACCGAATCCTGTGCAGAGAACGCGCCGCTGGATCGCAATGGGCGGGTAAAGTAAATGTGCCCCATTGTGTTCCGTATATGCTAACCTATCGGAAGAACGTGCGCCAAAAACTGTCTAACAATAGTAAATGGAAGAACAATATGTTGAAGAATTCATTTCAGATGTTCCCATAATCTGCAAGTGTCTTCAACATAGGGGGTAAATTTATTAAGGGCACGATTCGGTTTTCCCGACGGTTACCCAATATTTCCGTTTTGACGCCGCTGTCCTTAAATTGCCCCGGGATTTTGGCGCACGGCGACGTATTGTGGCGGCATCGGCGCTGGCATGCGCGCGACGGAAATTCGGGGGCGTGGGCCGAACGAAACCCGACGTATTCGGAAAAACAGGCCGCCATTTAAAAACCGAAAATGTGTAGCATAAGGACCGCTCCTTCCACCGGTCCAGAAGGTGGCATTCCGGCGCGATGAGTTAATTTCCGCGCAGCAGCGCCACCTGGTGGACGCCGGGAAGAACTACCTTATTAAATCCCGGCCGGGACCCGAATCCGAGCGGAGAACAGCCGCCGCTGGAACAGAATGAAGGGTAAGTAAATTTGCCCATAATGTATGAATATGCAAAGTTTTCCATAAGGAAAACCACGCCTCTTTTAGCTACCTTGTAGGGCAGCTCCCTTGACATAAATCATGACCTACCAGAGGACTTATGACTAGAGATGAGCGAGCACTAAAATGCTCGAGTGCTCGTTACTCGGGTCAAACTTTTCCCGATGCTCGAGTGCTCGTATAGAATAACGAACCCCATTGAAGTCAATGGGAGACTAAAGCATTTTTCACTGAAAGAACACATTGAAAGAACACTAAAGAAGAACACATTGGGGGTCATTTACTAAAGGCCAGATTCGCGTTTTCTCGACGTGTTACCCGAATATTTCCGATTTGCGCCGCTTGTACATGAATTGCCCCAGGTTTTTGGCGCACGCGATCGGATTGTGGCGCATCGGGGCCGGCATGCGCGCGACAGAAATCGGGGGGCGTGGCCGAACGAAAACCCGACGTATTCGGAAAAACCGCCGCTCCCCCCCCTCCCCCAAAACACCACCCCGGCCGGACGTGCATACTGTACGTGCACCCCATGACTATCAATTCAATATTAAAGCCCAGGTGTCAGGTGTACAAGAAAGATGAGGTGTTCAGTACCAGAAGAGAATCAAAAAAATTGTTGAGACACGTTTAATGAAGCAGAGAGAAATTGTGGCCAGCACGCATATTTGGAGTGAGTGGTGAACACTAATATAGAGGAGAGTGCCCATGCCACAGGTACACAATTGAGCAAGTCAATCACACAAAGTTAAACCCTTGTCCGCCTTTCTGGGATCGCCGACGCCAGACTGCACAACAGTGACTCTACTTTTTTAATTTCTCAGTCAACCACAAGTCAGGCAAATTTACGCCCACGTTTCCCGCCATCGAACAGTATGCTCAATAAGTGGGAAGGACGGCTAAATTAACTTTTCTTTGACGTGTTACACTTTCTTCTATAACACAGATGTTGTGCTACAATGGTTATATCCATGGGCAAACAGTAATCCGGCAGAGGTAGGAAGTGGGGTACATGTTTAATTAGTGGGTAGACCCAAATATGGTTGTGCGCGCCACCCCACAAATCGTATCACTAAAAAATTGCATCTAAGTCCTGCAAATATTATGCCTTAACATGGGACATTAACAGAAAACACATATTGATATCCCCCCCCCCTACAAATTGTGTCCTAAGCCCCAACCACACACACAAAATTATGCAGGAAAAAATTGGCCAAGGCATATTTCCTTCGAGTATCGTGGTGCCACCACAACGATAGTGACATTTTCCACTATTTGGGAAAGCACAACAACAGTTTAAGATGGGTTTTCACTCTTTGTATCTTCTAAAATGTGTAAATTTAGGGTTACTGGCTTATTATGACATACCCAGAACCGGTCAAAACTTTCACCCTCCATTTTGTTTATTTACTGATGAAGGTCCTTCAAAGGTAAAAAAACTTCCTAAAAGGCGTTTCTTTATAGTGTTGAGGGGTGTTGTTTTTGTGAAACAGATTTGAAGATGTATGATAATTTAGGGTGTTTTCAAATATTATATTTTCAAAAGCTCATTTAAAACAAAAATGACCCCAAAAAAGTAAATTCTGAAATCTCATCGAACAAATGAAAACCAATGTTTGATTTGTAAGCTTACACTTACCCCTGGGTCTGGCAGTGGCAGGTGGT
Organism: Engystomops pustulosus; assembly: GCA_019512145.1. Taxonomy (NCBI): domain Eukaryota; kingdom Metazoa; phylum Chordata; class Amphibia; order Anura; family Leptodactylidae; genus Engystomops; species Engystomops pustulosus. The sequence continues at coordinate 14,852 of WNYA01000269.1, read as the reverse complement.
GCACACACAGTGGGTGCTCAAACTATAGTAACATGGAATGGCTAGGGATTCCCCCCCCTCCCCCAAAACACCACCCCGGCCGGACGTGCATACTGTACGTGCACCCCATGACTATCAATTCAATATTAAAGCCCAGGTGTCAGGTGTACAAGAAAGATGAGGTGTTCAGTACCAGAAGAGAATCAAAAAAATTGTTGAGACACGTTTAATGAAGCAGAGAGAAATTGTGGCCAGCACGCATATTTGGAGTGAGTGGTGAACACTAATATAGAGGAGAGTGCCCATGCCACAGGTACACAATTGAGCAAGTCAATCACACAAAGTTAAACCCTTGTCCGCCTTTCTGGGATCGCCGACGCCAGACTGCACAACAGTGACTCTACTTTTTTAATTTCTCAGTCAACCACAAGTCAGGCAAATTTACGCCCACGTTTCCCGCCATCGAACAGTATGCTCAATAAGTGGGAAGGACGGCTAAATTAACTTTTCTTTGACGTGTTACACTTTCTTCTATAACACAGATGTTGTGCTACAATGGTTATATCCATGGGCAAACAGTAATCCGGCAGAGGTAGGAAGTGGGGTACATGTTTAATTAGTGGGTAGACCCAAATATGGTTGTGCGCGCCACCCCACAAATCGTATCACTAAAAAATTGCATCTAAGTCCTGCAAATATTATGCCTTAACATGGGACATTAACAGAAAACACATATTGATATCCCCCCCCCCTACAAATTGTGTCCTAAGCCCCAACCACACACACAAAATTATGCAGGAAAAAATTGGCCAAGGCATATTTCCTTCGAGTATCGTGGTGCCACCACAACGATAGTGACATTTTCCACTATTTGGGAAAGCACAACAACAGTTTAAGATGGGTTTTCACTCTTTGTATCTTCTAAAATGTGTAAATTTAGGGTTACTGGCTTATTATGACATACCCAGAACCGGTCAAAACTTTCACCCTCCATTTTGTTTATTTACTGATGAAGGTCCTTCAAAGGTAAAAAAACTTCCTAAAAGGCGTTTCTTTATAGTGTTGAGGGGTGTTGTTTTTGTGAAACAGATTTGAAGATGTAGTGATAATTTAGGGTGTTTTCAAATATATTAATATTTCAAAAGCTCATTTAAAACAACATGGACCCCAAAAAGAGAAATTCTTCTGAAATCTCAATCGGAAAAAATGAAAATCACAATGTTGATTTGTAAGCTTACACTTACCCCTGGGTCTGGCAGTGGCAGGTGGTGAACACACAGTGGGTGCTCAAACTATAGTAACATGGAATGGCTAGGGATAATCATGATGTTGTGGGGGCTGCCTGCCCGGGACTGGGTACAGGTGAGCGACTCTCCCAATAACTTGAAAACACTTGCTGGAAGATATGGCTTCCTCAGTCAATATAGCGGAGCTCCGTGCACTAAACTAGTGTTTGAAATAGTGTGCAGGTGGTGTTATGGGGTAGCAGAGGATAAGTTATTGTATGTGGACAGCAGAAGGTAAGTATGGGGCAGTGAGCCCTACCCATTACTGGACGTCCTGTGCTAGGCTAATTCATTATACAGCTCCATGAATCTCATTGCTTCCTGGTACCCAGCATTGTGCCATGGGGCTCTACATGGTATATGTGAGGTCTGTGCCCAGTGGTCTGCAAATGCTTTTACTACCGACCATAAGGCCCACTTTCTTCTGGTCGAATGTACCGGCATTAGGCTTATAAGCTGGCACACAGGCTGGGGCTTCCAGGTGCAATTTCTTTTCTTTATCTGGGTATCTTGCCACTTGATCCTGCTTTTCCCAGCACCCCAAAAATCTTGTCCATGAGTTACACAAATCTGTATGGCAAGGTGTATAGATAGTATATGATGCCTGGCACACTAGTACATGTTCTGTACTCATTATCTATCACCGGGATGGTTACTTGTCTGCAGCCCATATGTGGCACTAGACCAGAATCTGTTACTGGTATAAGTATTTGTTTATGTGCCCATAGACAGTAAAAGGGCCACAGTGTTGATTTAAAAATAGAAAAAAGGGGTACCCTGCCTAGTAATGACTGAGGGGGCTCTGTCTATTACATGGATTACTGAAGGAGGGGGCCCATTCAAATTCATTGATTTCTGACTGGGGGGCCTGTCTGTTACATTGATTACTGACTGAGGGGATTCTGCCTATTACATGTAGGTTAAATGTGTACCCTGTCTGGGCTACATTCAATGTATTTTCAATGTATTCAATTATTTTGCACCCAGGAACCCTCACCAACCTTCATCTGGCCCTGAGGCCAACCATTAGTTTGAACGACTTAGAGGTCAGACATTCACATGTGGTTGAAGCGGCTTCTGCTAATAACAGCCCTTATAAGTCATCCCAAAAAAAATTCTTTCTACATCTCTTATTGGTGCTTTGAAATTATCATGTTCTTTCTTTGGCAAAAATAAATGATAAAAAAGAGACGTACGTTGATATCAATTTCAAGCAAATGTTATTTGCATCTGGACCATGTATTAGTTACATGACTGTACAGAGGAAGACGAGTCGAGCAGCTCATTTCATGATAGTTTTTACTTGCTATTCAATGTCCATGCTCACACTTCGCAATTTATTGGTTTTTATATTATTGACACCAACAAACATGTTTATTTTTTTGTTAATCTTCAGAACTGGATAAAAGACAAAAAACTTCCTAAAGTTGACCAACTCAATATGCAAAGTTTTCCATAAGGAAAACCACGCCTCTTTTAGCTACCATGTAGGGCAGCTCCCTTGACATAAATCATGACCTACCAGAGGACTTATGACTAGAGATGAGCGAGCACTAAAATGCTCGAGTGCTCGTTACTCGGGTCAAACTTTTCCCGATGCTCGAGTGCTCGTATAGAATAACGAACCCCATTGAAGTCAATGGGAGACTCAAGCATTTTTCACTGAAAGAACACATTGAAAGAACACTAAAGAAGAACACATTGTGTTCCGTACCTCTGCTAACTTATCGGAAGACACGTGCGCCAAACTGTGTTCTTCACAATAGTAAATGAAGAACAATATGTGTGAAGAATACATTTCAGATGTTTCCATACATCTGCAAAGTGTTCTTCACACATAATGTCTGCTCCTCCATGCCCGCTCTACCCTCGCTCCGCTCCTGCATGCCCGCTCCAGCCCCCGCTCCACTCCTCCAAGCCGCTACTCCATGCCTGCTCTGTGATGCCTGCTCTGCTCCTCCATGCCTGCTCCAGCCCCGCTCCGCTCCTATATGCCCGCTCCAGCCCCCACTCCGCTCCTCCATGCCCGCTCCGTGATGCCCACTCCGCTCCGTGATGCCCGCTCCGTGATGCCCACTCCGCTCCTCCATGCCCGCTCCGTGATGCCCGCTTTGCACCTCCATGCCCACTCCAGCCCCGCTCCGCTCCTCCATGCCCGCTCCAGCCCCCGCTCCACTCCACTTCAGCCTCCGCTCCTGCATGCCTGAACCAGTATATCTATTCCAAAAGTAACTGACTCCCAACTGTAGACAGCAGTGTTACGATCTGATTGGGTCTTCTCAGTACAGCTTAGGGAACTGGTCTGGTTTGAGTGAAAAGCTTTTGACAAGGGTCAGGAACTGGTCTGGCTGGAGTGAGAGGCTTTTGACTAGGGCTGGGAAGTAAGAGTTCTCCTTACGGAGACTGACTTGACTATTTTAACTAGGACATTCTATGTGTAAGGGGGGCCAGGACAGTAGGACAAACAGGACAGTGAGCCCTAAGCTAATTCCCCCAAAGCTGACACAGTGGGGGTCATTTACTAAAGGCCCGAATAGCTTTTTTCGTCGGGTTTCCCAAATTTTTCCGATTTGCGCTGAATTGCCCCGGCTTTTTGGCGTACACGTCAGAAATCAGGGGTGTGGACGTCGGAAAACCCGACGGATTCGGAAAAAACTCGGAATAAAAAAAAAAAGTGTCGCTTGACACGCGCTTACCTGCACCCAACAACGGATGGTGAACTCCAATGAACTCCGACGGACTTCAGCGCAGCAGCAACACCTGGTGGACATCAGGGAGGACACCTTAGTGAATTGCCAGAAGACCCGAATCCTTGCCGGAGAATGCGCCGCTGGATCGCGACAGGACCGGGTAAGTAAATCTGCCCCAGTGAGTCCTAATGCCTCAGTGAGTCCTAATGACCTGAAACAACTAGAATACCCTCCCTCCTAAGGTCTCTGTGCACATAAGGAACAAGTCAAACAAACATACATACAAAAAACACAAGGAGGAGTGAACAACTGACGGAGCAAACAATGACAAAATCAATATTCAAGCCAGGTGTCAGGTACCAGAAGAGAATCAAAAAAATGTTGAGAACAAGTGTAAATGAAGCCAGAGAGAAATTTGGCCAGCAGCCTATGGAGTGAGTGGTGAACACTAATATAGAGGATAGGCCCTGCCACAGGTAAAATGAGCAAGCAATCACACAAAGTTAACCCTTGCTAATGCAAGACTGAGTTCAGAAAGAGGGTGTGGCAAAAAACAGGCCTGCCAGCCACTAGAGCCAAGTACAGATTGCCGGACAAGTGAATAACAGAAAAACTCAACGTCTCGTCTTTTAGTGTGGATCGAGGAAGATGCAGACAAGACACTCTACTTTTTTAATTTCTCAGTCACACAGTCAGGCAATTTATCCCAGTTTTCCGCCATAACAGTATGCCAATAAGGTGAAAGAGCCTGAATTATTTGTTTGAGGTTACATTTTCTATAACAGAGGTTGTGCACAATGGTAATCCAGGCAATACAGTAAGCCGGCAGAGGCTAGGGCAGGGGGTACAGGTTTAATTAGGGGTCAAAAATATTTTGCGCCACCCCAAACTTGTATCACTAAAAAATGCATCTAATCCTGCAAAATATATGCCTTCACATGGCTACATTAACAGAAAAACAAATATTTTGTAGCCCATAAAAATTGTGTCAATAAGCCAACCACAAAAATTATGCAGGAAAAAATTGGCCAAGGCATATTTCCTTCTGCGTCTCGCTGTTTGCCCACACAAGAAGTGACATCCACATTTGGGAAATTGCACAACAAAGTTTAAGATGGATTTTCTCTTTTTATCTTCTAAAATGTGTAAATTTTAGGGTTACATGGCTGTTTTACTGACAACCTAGAACCAGTCAAAATTTCACCTCCATTTTGTTTTATTTACTATGAATGTCTCAAAGGGTTAAAAAAACTTCCTAAAAGCTGTTTCTTATAGTTTGAGGGGTACAGATTTGAAGATGTAGTGATATTTAGGGTGTTTTCAATATTATATATTTCAAAGCTCATTTAAAACAAAAATGACCCCAAAAAAGTAAATTCTGAAATCTCATCGAAAAGATGCCTGGCACACTAGTACATGTTCTGTACTCATTATCTATCACAGGGATGGTTACTTGTCTGCAGCCCATATGTGGCACTAGACCAGAATCTGTTACTGGTATAAGTGTTTGTTTATGTGCCCATAGACAGTAAAAGGGCCACAGTGTTGATTTAAAAATAGAAAAAAGGGGTACCCTGCCTAGTAATGACTGAGGGGGCTCTGTCTATTACATGGATTGCTGAAGGAGGGGGCCCATTCAAATTCATTGATTTCTGACTGGGGGGGCCTGTCTGTTACATGGATTACTGATTGAGGGGATTCTGCCTATTACATGTATGTTAAATGTGTACCCTGTCTGGGCTACATTCAATGTATTTTCAATGTATTCAATTATTTTGCACCCAGGAACCCTCACCAACCTACATCTGGCCCTGAGGCCAACCGTTAGTTTGAATGACTTAGAGGTCAGACATTCACATGTGGTTGAAGCGGCTTCTGCTAATAACAGCCCTTATAAGTCATCCCAAAAAATTCTTTCTACATCTCTTATTGGTGCTTTGAAATTATCATGTTCTTTCTTTGGCAAAAATAAATGATAAAAAAGAGACGTCATGGCCATGCTGTTGCCCATAATTTTGGCATAATGGTGCGATTATGCAGCCTCAGAGGCATCCATGCATGCTGCCCCTGCTGTTTCCTGTCCATTTCCGTGGTGTTTCCATCCTTTTCTGAGGTTCCCAGGTGTTTGGCCAAGCTTCCCTGTGCATAGCCTTGGTCCCCTTGAAAAATGCTCGAGTCTCCCATTGACTTCAATGGGGTTCGTTATTCGAGACGAGCACTCGAGCATCGGGAAAAGTTCGTCTCGAATAACGAGTACCCGAGCATTTTAGTGTTCGCTCATCTCTATTTATATTATTTTTATTATATATTAATAAATATATATTTGGCTGAAGCCCAGACAAGTGTGCTGCGGATCTTCTATAAAATCATTAAAATTTATCTTCATTAAAAAGAATATTTTTCAATTAAAAAGTTAGTACAAATATATTGATTTTAAAGCCAGACCTGCATGTTTCAAACCATTTGGTTCTTATTCAAGGTATAAACTCACATTTATAAATATCTGGTTTAGAAACAATGCGAAAGCTATCAGTAAAATGTGTTGTGGCTTTTAAAAATGTTTCTGAAACATAAAAAGGCCAAGGGGTCAGTACCGAGGGGTTAATCGAGATCTGAAAATATAACTAATATACATACCAGACTGCATTTTAAAAACTGTGGACAATTGAATACTTTTCTGATTTTCACCAGAGCCCGCCGCAAAGCAGGATGGACTTGCTGCAGCAGGGTGCCATGGCTATCCCATGGTGGCAGCCGAGGTCGTGGTACAGATTCAGTGGACAGTCTCTTGGTCAGTAGCAGGCAGAAGTTCAAGGCAGGCGGCAGAGGTGCAGAGTCAGAGTCAGGTCACAACGAGATGTCAGAACGGGACCGCAGGGAATACTCTCAGGAAGCTTTTTCAATGGCATGAAGCTAAAAGATCCGGCAGGGAATTCTGGGAATAGCAGAACAGCCAGACGGAAGCAGGAACGTGGAGAGGTGAGTTTGGTGCGAGGAGCCGGGCATGGGTGTGCTTGCAATCCGTGATGTGGATTGCGGTGGCACCCATGACAGGGATTGCAGAAAGTAAAGTGGATTATTGTGCTTTTAATAATGAAGAAGTGCAGAGGGCAAAACTGCTCTGTCTGCAGCACCCAAAGTTAGGAGTGGAGCAATCTAGGCAATAAAAGTGGTAAGCACTAGTGATGAGTGGACCTCATTGAGAGCATTGGGAGCTTGGAAATCTGTTTGGGCCTGGGTTAAAGTTCCAAACCTGGACTTGAACCTCACCCCCAGTTACACCCGCGTTCGGTGTTGGCCAGTGTTAAATGTTTAAATGGTGGCAGCATTTATGTTCCCATGCGCACCAGCACTGCTGTGTAGCTGCACCGCATGCCCCTATTTTGGGGAGTATTGGTGCCCCATGACATCATCGTTGCGAGCACTGATCCTCCCAGAAAAGATGGCACGCATCAATTTAAATGCTGTTGGTGGCTTTTCAAAGGCCATTTAAACTGATAACGCCCACAACCAGTGCCACGACTGCAAGCATTATCGGCAGTGTGTTTAGTTGGTTTGGGTCCGTTCAACACTGGTTATCACAAGTAGTGTAATGGATGACAGTATTTGGTATTATTATTCTGCCACTGGTTTCAAAGATCTCCCAGGTTCAGAGTACAGAGGTAAGTACAAGCTTCTCATGTCCCCTACCATAGTATCAATTTTAACTGGAAACTTACAAATATTTTTTCTTCTTGTTGTTTTGCCTTTTTATATGATGTTTATGGAAAAAGAAAAGAACAGAGAGAGTTACGTCTATGACGTACAATGCAATAAATTAGAAGCCAACTTTATTTGCCTCTGGATCATGTGATATGTAAATTAATGACTGAATGGAAAAAGACAAGTAGACCTGTTCGGGACCTGGTAGGCTGAAGTTGTTGTTCCTTATCTCAAGAGGATGATGACGCCCTTTGAATTAGTTTCTTACATTTTGGAATTTTTAGCTCTCCTAATTTTGATACCAACAAATATGTTTATTCTTATGGTTAATCTTCTGACGTGGATAAAGAATAAGAAATGTCCACAAGTTGAGCAAATCATCACCAGCATCAGTGTCTGTAATATTGTGGCAAAAATTATGGAGTTTATATGGCTTCTAAATATAATTAACAGTAGTCCAGTGATTACTAAGATTTACTTTGCTTTGGGTTTTCTGGCCATGTCCTGCAATGTCTGGTTCTCCACCTTCCTCTGTGTTTACTTCTGTCTGAAGATTGTGAATGTGAAGAATACATTATACGTCTGTCTGCAGAGGAACTTTCAGAAGATCTTGCCCTGGCTCTTTGTGTCAGCTATACTGGGGTCTGTACTTGTGAGTGTCCCTTACATTCTTAAAATCGTAGAAGATTCATCAAATTCAGGACTCAACATTTCCATAAATATGCAAAGTAACTCTACATTTATAGATTTTAAAGAGAGGGATATCTTATCTTTTTTGATTCTGTCCTGGACTGCATTGTTGATCCTCTCCATCTCAGCCTTAGCTATCGTCATTTCTTTATTCAAACATATGAATCATGTCCAAGAAAATATTGGTGGTTTCAGAAGTCCCAACATGAAGATCCATGTGCAAGCTTTGAGGACAGTGATATTGTTTCAAATCACTAATATCATTATTTTTTTAGTTTTGACAGTAAATTTAACATCCTCTGGTAACATATGGAATTATGTGGTTATTCCTTTCTATAATTTAAGTAAAATGACTGCTTGCTGGAGTATAATTAAAGGAAATCGAAATCTGGATAAGACTTTGAGGAACATCTTCTGTAAATTACATTGTACGAATACATCTAATGATATGGAATAAAATAAAAGAAATATAACTTTTGCATCTTATTATTTTTTACATTTACTCATAATTAATTTTATCTTGGTCTTTAACTAGACTTTAACTAAATTTAACTAAACCTTTAAAGATTTTTGTGCAATTTGACTTGAAACTTTATTTTATTTGAACTGTACTCTTATCAAAATTCTTATAACTTTTGTATCTTATTATTTTCAACATTCACTCATACTCATTAGGGGATATTTATCATGCACTGGAGCTTGTGCTGCATGGGGGCGGGGCTAGAGTGCAGAGTGAAAGAAAATCAGCAGCTCGACCATCACACAGAAATGTGTCGTCTCTGACCCTAAGTTCCCTAGGGCGCATGAGTTGCCACTTGTAAATTTAAAGGGCCACTGCTGGACTGGCCATTAAGCCCACAGGGGGAAATCCCGGTGGGCTGACAACTCTGTGGCTGCTGCGGGCCGGTCTGGGGTCAGCGGGGCCAGTCTGAAAATAATAAACGCTGTACTCACCTTTCCGACGCTCCCCCAAAGCTCCGCTACTTCATCCAGTCTGGCCAGCAATGACAGCTCCATGTGCTCCGGCGGGCACACAGACTGTGACGTCAGCCGCTTGCCAGCGTCCTATTCTGTGTTTGGCCGGCGCACCGATCTGTCAATGCCGGGAAAACTGGATAAAGTAGTGGAGCTTCGGGGGAGTGTTGGGGAAAGGTGACTACAACATTTATTATTTTCAGACTGGCCCCGGTGACCCCAGACCGGCCCCACAGCAGCCACAGAGCAGTCAGCCCTTAGTGGCCAGTCCTCCCCTTCTTGTGATATATTCCCATGTATTGACCTCCCGTTGTGACCCCGGACCTGTTCCCAATTATGCTCCTCCGCTGCCAGCCCTGACCTCCTGCTTATCATTGTCCGCGGTGGCCCTCAGTGTTCACTTACCTGATGCCTGACGAGCACTACTGGCTATTGAAAGCATTGAGAACTTGGAAATCTGTTTGGGTCTGGGTTAAAGTTCTGAACCTGGACTTAAACCACACCCCTAGTTAAACCCACATTTGGTGTTGGCCAGTGTAAATTGTTTAAACGGTGGCAGCAAACTTACCAGCAGCATTTATATGAATGCTCCCGTGCGCACCAGCACTGCTGTGTTGATGTGCCGCATGCTCCCATTTTGGGGAGTATTGGTGCCCCATGACATCATCGTTGCGAGCACTGATCCTCCCCGAAAAGGTGGCACACATCAATTTAAATGCAGTTGGTGGCTTTCCAGAGGCCATTTAAACTGATAATACCCACAACCAGTGCCACCAGTGCAAGCATTATCGGCAGTGTGTTGAGTTGGTTCGGGTCCGTTTAACGCTGGTTAGCACAAGTAGCATAATCAATGCCATTATTTGTAGAGATGGGCAAATTTATTCCATCGAAGTGGAATTCGTTTAGAATTTCTGGAAAACTTCGGTTCGGCACTAATCCAAAGTTTACAGTGATACGTGGGAACGATTTTTCCCCCCCCTTTATTAGCAAAATGGCCACGAGCACAAATGGTTATATGGGGCAGAGAACTCTGGGAAGAATAAATGAACACCCTCGATCACATGTGCAGACATGTAAGCCAATAAGCGACCGGCAGGCTTATGTGATGTCACAGCCCTTTAAATAAAGACGGCCATTTGCAATCCCATGATTTCACACTGCATGTGCTGTCTCTAGCTGCTTGTACTCAGTAGCTGATGGAGTGATTTTTGCTCAAAGTCCAGGGTATCTGTTTTGGGGGATCTGTATACCCCAAATTTCAATTCTTTTTTGTTGCTAATGTAGATATCAATAAATTTGTGTCAATTCCACATAGTTCCTGGAGTGATTTTTACTCAAAGTCCAGGGTGTCAGTTTTTGGGGTTCCGTATTCCCCAAATTCAACATAGTTGATTAACCAATATGTAAGACAGAGAGGTGGCAGGTGGAGCAGGCACAGGTCGCAGCACAAAAAGAGGACGTCGCAGAAAGTGTGACTCTGTGAGGCCAGAACTGCCAGTGTTATATAGCAGCAGTGTGTTGATGAACAATCGAAAGGTTTTCTAATGGTGGACTAGGTCATCCACTTCCTCCCAAATGATATAATACAACCCCAGCCAAGAGTCAGTGGGTTTGTCAGGTACAACCCTTAGTTGGCATGGCCCAGAAGCAGGTCAGCGGCCCTCACCTGTCCTCAACCAGCCTCTGTCCTGTTCATTTCCACCCGCCTGATGCCACACATCTGCTGCCAGGTACTCCATCTGCCTCCCACCATTTTAACCAGGGACTAAAATTGTCACCCACCTCCACACTCTGTCATTGTGCCACACTGTGGCCTACCATGTGGCTGCCACCTCCAGACTCTATCATTGTGACACTCTTTGACCTCCTGCTGCTGCCGCCACAGCCACACTGGCCTACCATGTTGCTGCCAGCTCCATAATTTGTCATTGTGCCATTCTGCATCCTACTAATGCTGCTGTCAACTGACCACTGTCTTCCTGGAACACCATGTGATTTACATAATGCTGTTTTCACCTTCCACCACTCTAAAACATTGCCACTATGTTTGGTTTTTACCTTCATTTCATCTGTCAGAAGGAATGAAAAGCTTCAGGATTGATAGCCAAAAGCATTAGTGGATAGAGAACACAAGGGACATGCAAATATCCCATATCATCTCTGTTTTGGATCAACTCCTGTTTGTTTTTGGCTTTAGCAATACTGATGGATTATTGACTGATTGAAAGCGGACACCGACGGATGAAAAGAAGGGCAAAATGATCAGTGACGTCAATGCAAAATTACTGCCAACACCCTCTGCACTCTTTTGGGGGGTTTCTACATGTATCAGTGTTTAAGAACAGTTTCTGTCATAATCTTTGGAATCATCTGATGTCAGAGTGAAAAGAGTGCACTCTTAGATGTTATAGTGAGATCTTGGCCCTCAGCTCAGTCCTTTCGAGATGGCACAGAGGTTGCCTTGTCAGGTTGCGTTATCGCTTTACTTATTTGGTTAAGTTGGCCTCTAAGTTGGCACATGGAATTGAAGAGTGAAGCGGCGTCTGTCATGTGCATGTCATACTAAAACACAGCATTGTTTGAAGACCAAACCATGCTCCCTATGCATATTTGAGCATAGCACAAAGTTCTACACCCTACAGGCTGTCTGCAGCCCAGAAATATCTGTTTTTTTTAATGATTCGCCATGATTCGATTCGGGTCGAATCGAATTTTGTCGGAAAATTTGGCGAACTCGATGAATCCAATTTTTGAAAAATTCATCTCTAATTATTTGGTATCATTATTCTGCCACTGAATTAGCTTCTCTTGTCCCCTACCATAGTATCAATTCTCAATTTTAACTGGAAACTTACACATATTTTGTTCCATATCTCTTTTTGTTGTTTTGCCTTTTTATATGCTGTTTATGGAAAACATCATGACACAAATAAATCACGTGCAACACATATGTGCAAGCATAAAAGACTGTGCAAAGTCCAACAGAAAACTGTCATGGGGACCTTAGAAAATGTGGACCAATGTTTTAGTGTTTTAAAATGTATTAGAAAACAATAACACCTATGTATATTTGGTATTTCTGTGATCACATAGAACCAAAGAATAAAGAAGCTGTAAAAACTGAGCTCACAAGAAAGTGTCACTAATGTATTTTTTTTGACAATTTGTATTTTTTCCAGCTTCCCAGGTCATGGTCTGGAATAATATATATTGTCACTGAAGAGCACAAATTGTTACACATCTCGGGTCGCAGGCGCACCCGTGCCCCTCTCCGCAACGGCTGCCGTCCCTGGCCTCACTTACTTCTCCATGCTCCTGCTCCCGTGCTGGCTTCCCAGCACACGCGAACCTACTCCCCAGGGTGTGTGTGCCGACATTCACAAATTTAAAGGGTCAGCACATCACTGATTAGCTCTGGCCACTTCCCAGAGTTGTTTAAAAGCCGGCTTCTCGAAGCATCCACACTGGATCTTTGTGCTCTATGCCTCAGAGAAAGCTGTTACCTTTGACCTGTTCCCATGTCTTGTCCTCCCGTTGTGACCTGGACCTGTTCACGATTTCGCTCCTCCGCTGCCAGCCCTGACCTCCTGCAACATCTCTGACCGTGAACCTTTGCCACCTGTCTTGACCTACTGCCTGTTACCGTCCACGAGACTTTGTACCTCGACCTTCGCTGCCACCGCGGACAAGTCGCACCTGTGGAACGACCTGGTGGTACCTTGCCCACTTCAAAACCAGAAGTTACGATTTCTGAATTGTAGAGGTTAAACTCTTTGGGGTCATTTACTAAGGGCCCGGTTCGCATTTTTGCGACGGGTTACCCGAATTTTTCCGTTGAGGAAAACGCAGACGTGGCATTCTACATTTTTCATTTCCAAGTCACACAGTCATTTATCCCTGTTATAAGCCATAACAGTATGCCAATAAGGTAAAAGAGCCCTATTTGTTTGAAGTCACATTTTTTTGAACAGAGCTTGTGCACAATGGTAATCCAGGCAGTAAAGTAAGCAGGCAGAGGCTAAGGCACGGAGAGCTGTACCCATTGCTGGGCAACATGTGCTAAGCTAATTCATTATACAGCTCTATGTATTTCATGGCTTCTTGGTACCCAGAATTGTGCCATGGGGCTCTACATGGTATGCGGTAGGTCTGTCAGGCCCCCTTTTTTCTGGTCTTATGTGCTTGCATTAGGCTTAGAAGCTGGCACACTGGCTGGGTCTTTCAGGTGCAATTTCTTTTCTTTATCTGGGTATCTTGCCACTTGATCCAGCTTTTCCCAGCACCCCAAAATCTTGTCCATGAGTTACACAAATCCGTATGGCAAGGTGTATAGATACTATATGATGCCTGACACACTAGTACATGTTATGTGCTCATTGGGGCAGATTTACTTACCCGGTCCTGTCGCGATCCAGCGGCGCGTTCTCTGCGGAGGATTCGGGTCTTCCGACGATTCACTAAGGTAGTTCCTCCGATGTCCACCAGGTGTCGCTGCTGCGCTGAAGTTCATCGGACTGCACTGAACTTCACCAAGCCGGGCCGAGTGCAGGTAAGCACGTGTCCAGGGACACTATTTTTTTTTTAAATGCGGCGGTTTTTCGAAATCCTTCTGGTTTTTGTATGGCCATGCCCCCCGATTTCTGTTGCGTGCATGCCGGCGCCGATGCGTCACAATCCGATCGCGTGCGCCGAAATCCCAAGGAAATACAGGGAAAATCGGCGCAAAACGGAAATATTCGGTTAACCCGGCACAAAAAAGCGAATGGGATGGTTACTTGTCTGCAGCCCATATGTGGCACTAGACCAGCATCTGTTACTGGTTGAAGTGTTTGTCTATGTGCCCATAGACAGTAAACGGGCACAGTGTTGATTTAAAAATAGAAAAAAGGGGTACCCTGCCTAGTAATGACTGAGGGGGCCCTGTCTATTACATGGATTACTGAAGGAGGGGGCCCATTCAAATTCATTGATTTCTGACTGGGGGGGGGGGGCCTGTCTGTTACATGGATTACAGAATGAGGAAGAACCTCCCTATTACATGGATTACTGAGTGGGTGCCCTTCTTATTACTTGGATTACTGAGTGAGGGGATTCCGCCTATTGCATGGATGTTAAATGTGTACCCTGTCTGGGCTACATTCAATGTATTTTCAATGTATTCAATTATTTTGCACCCAGGAACCCTCACCAACCTTCATCTGGCCCTGAGGCCAACCGTTAGTTTGAATGACTGAGAGGTCAGACATTCACATGTGGTTGAAGCGGCTTCTGCTAATAACAGCCCTCAGAAGCCATCCCAAAAATTAGGTAACTACATGCCTACACAGATTTCTTTCTACATCTCTTATTGGTGCTTTGCAATTATCATGTTCTTTCTTTGGCAAAAATAAATGATAAAAAAGAGACGTACGTTGATATCAATTTCAAGCAAATGTTATTTGCATCTGGACCATGTATTAGTTACATGACTGTACAGAGGAAGACGAGTCGAGCAGCTCATTTCATGATAATTTTTACTTGCTATTCAATA
>WNYA01000268.1:111647-205244 GCA_019512145.1 Engystomops pustulosus | reverse complement strand
TAGAAGTCTATAGGTGATGTCACAGCTCCTCCCCTCCTTTCTGCACAAGTCACAGAGCATACCCACTACACCCTCCCATAGAAGTCTATAGGTGATGTCACAGCTCCTCCCCTCCTCCATGCAGAGGTCACAGAGCATGCCCACTACACCCTCCCATAGAAGTCTATAGGTGATGTCACAGCTCCTCCCCTCCTTTCTGCACAGGTCACAGAGCATGCCCACTACACCCTCCCATAGAAGTCTATAGGTGATGTCACAGCTCCTCCCCTCCATGCAGAGGTCACAGAGCATGCCCACTACACCCTCCCATTGAAGTCTATAGGTGATGTCACAGCTCCCCTCCTCCTTCCTGCACAGGTCACAGAGCATGCCCACTACACCCTCCCATACAAGTCTATAGGTGATGTCACAGCTCCCCTCCTCCTTCCTGCACAGGTCACAGAGCATACCCACTACACCCTCCCATACAAGTCTATAGATGATGTCACAGCTCCTCCCCTCCTTTCTGCACAGGTCACAGAGCATGCTCACTACACCCTCCCATAGGAGTCTATAGATGATGTCACAGTTCTTCTCCGCTTTCCTGCACAGGTCACAGAGCATGCCCACTTCAGTGACCCTGGAGTTTAGTTTCTGGTGATGATACTTTTCTGGTTTGTCACCCCTGACTGGACAACGCCTCCAGCTGAAGCAATGCTGCATGTGTTGGCGCTATACCATGTTTTCCGGATGCAGCACTGTTGCATGTGCTTGCGCTGTACCCTGTCATCTTGCACCTATTATTCAGATGCAGCGCTGGACTCAGATCACTGTATGGGCCCTTGTATGTATTAAAGGGAACCTGTCACCGGGAACCTCATTTTCAATAAAGACAGGTTGCAGAACCTCATCACACCTGCATTGCAAATATGTCTTTCGGATTTATTTAATTAATTTGCATTACAATATAAATGTGTGTTTTGACTTATCTTGCACCCTGTGTAGTCCCAGTGGTTGGGCTTTAGTTTGGATGCATTTCAAAAAACAACACATAACTTGTCTGTGCTGCAGACTGCTCGGATCTCGGCGATATTGGCAATATCTCAATGACTTTCAATTATGAAAGTGGGCATGCTCTGTGACCTGGGCAGGGGAGCTGTGACATCACTTTCTACATTTCTATAGGAGAGTGTATTAGGCATGCTCTATGACCTGTGCACCTGACTCTGGACTCTTCCTGTGTATTTAGAGGGAGGTTTCCCCTTTAAGCGTCAGCGGCTTCTTTTTGCAGTACATAAAACGAGTTCCTCATCCGTCCAGTTAATTCCTCGGATGACTTGGTTGTGCGCAATTTACCAGACGATGATGATCTCGCTGTCCTGCCTTTGGTCTGATAATAAAAGTGGCAGTAAACGAGTGGGGCGGCCGCGGCTTAGCAAAGTGACACTTGAGGCTGCGGCTCAGTAATGGCTCAGACCGTGCCGCTCGTACTTAAGCTTCATCAGCGCGCAAATGACCTGAGCGCCAGCGCCCGGAGATGCAGAACTGCCGGCACAATGATATTACCTGGCAATTAGCACGACGAGCGCAGCCATTGTCATCTTCATTAAGGAGCATCCTGCAAATAGCGACACCTGCTCCTCGCGCTCATCAGGTGACCCAGATGGGGGCAGTGCACAGCGTAAATCAAGGGAAGACGAGTCCTCAATCCACAACTGACATAAAGTGTTGGCTTATGAATTACTGCGCCAAAGTCTGCTCACACCATGGCAAAAAAAACACAAACATAGAATTCTAAAAAAAAAAATTCTGTAGAAGTCTATAGGTGATGTCACAGCTCCTCCCCTCCTCCATGCAGAGGTCACAGAGCATGCCCACTACACCCTTCCATAGAAGTCTATAGGTGATGTCACAGTTCTTCTCCGCTTTCCTGCACAGGTCAGAGCATGCCCACTTCAGTGACCCTGGAGTTTAGTTTCTGATGATGATACTTTTCTGGTTTGTCACCCCTGACTGGACAACGCCTCCAGCTGAAGCAATGCTGCATGTGTTGGGGCTATACCATGTTTTCCGGATGCAGCACTGTTGCATGTGCTTGCGCTGTACCCTGTCATCCTGCACCTATTATCCAGATGCAGCGCTGGACTCAGATCACTGTATGGGCCCTTGTATGTATTAAGGGGGAACCTGTTACCGGGAACCTCATTTTCAATAAAGACAGGTTGCAGAAGCTCATCACACCTGCATTGCAAATATGTATTTCGGATTTATTTAATTAATTTGCATTACAATATAAATGTGTGTTTTGACTTATCTTGCACCCTGTGTAGTCCCAGGGGTTGGGCTTTGGTTTGGATGCATTTCAAAAAACAACACGTAACTTGTCTGTGCTGCAGACTGCTCAGCTCTCGGCCCCCACCTTTGTGCTCCTGTACAGCTCCTCCCTCTCCAATGATATCAGCTCACCAGGCTGCGAGCTCTGTTCCTCTGAAGGAGCACAAAGGTGGGTGCTGAGAGCTGAGGAGTTTGCAGCACAGACAAGTCAAGTGTTGTAATTCAAAATGCATTTAAACCAAAGCCCAACCCCTGGGACTACACAGAGGATTGTGTCAGGATGCAAGGTAAGTTATAACACACAATTATATTGGAATGCAAATGCTTAGAAAAGGCAGAAAAAGATATTTGGAATCTAGCTGTAATAGGCTTATGTAACCTGTGTTTAGTGAAAAGATTCCCTTTTAATGGCCCCTTCAATAACCCTTTGACTGATGGAAGGGGCTAGATCACCCCCTGCGGTATCCATGGTTACAGTCATTACTATCGCAGCTTGTGGGGGACGTGGCGATAATGTGCGATTCTGATAGATCAGAAAGCAGCAGTAAGATTGCAGTGCCAGCCTGTGCCCCCAACAGCCCAAACATTGGGTCTGTCACTTCCAGGAAGAGAGAGCAGTGTCTTAAAGGTCTCATCCAATGTATTATAATTTTTTGCTATTTAAATCCTGATAGAGAAACAAATAATTTTCAAGCTGTTTTTTTTTTTTTTCTTTTAAATTTTGAGCTGGCCATCTTACCCGAGTATCTCTTCACATTATTTTGATTTGCATTTCAGCAGCCGCATAGCCATAGGTAAAATAGTGGCAATATCTCAATGACTTTCAATTATGAAAGTGGGCATGCTCTGTGACCTGTGCAGGGGAGCTGTGACATCACTTATACATTTCTATAGGAGAGTGTATTAGGCATGCTCTATGACCTGTGCAAGGAGGAGGAGATCTGTGACATTACCAATATAAGTCTATGGGAAAAGGTAGTGGGCATGCTCTTTGATCTGCGCAGAGAAAGGGAGGGGGGGCTCTGGCATGACTTCTACATTTCTATGAGAAAAGCTAGTGGGCATGCTCTTTGATTTTTTTCTTTTCTTTTTTTTTTGTGAATTGTAACAAATTCTCTATTCTCCGCAGCAACTTATGCGGGAGCGCCAGCAGATGGCGAGTCGACCATTTGCCTCGGTGGACGTGACGCTAGAAGTGGGAGGAGCCGAGCAGACGGAAACCCTGCGAAGACCAGTTGAGGTGGGACACTAAACTAATAACTCTGCCCATTAAAGGGACAGTTTGGAATAATGATGTTATGGAGCTCTTTGGGGGTTATAATGACTATGAGGCATTAGGTGCCTCACACCTCACTGTATTACCACTGTACACACAGGCCTAGAATCCTAGGATCAGATTCCACACTGTATCTCCTGACCTGATAATTATATTGGGGGTACCTGGGGGTACCTGGAGTAAAGGGGCCGGATATTTTACAGGACAGGCAGTAGAAACGCCAATGAAGATAAGGAAATAACTTTTTACAAAGGTTACGTCTCTATTCACATCTAGAGCTGCATTCATAGTTCACCTGCTGATCATGCTTGGTTCTCCAGTTGGGAAAGCTACTTTTAAATACTGATACCAGGACCCCATCATCCACATAGCTGGAAGCTGCTGCACATGGGTGCTGTTACCAGCAGGGGTCAGTAGCGCTGGAGGATTGTGGATGCAGATTTGGCTGTGAATGAGCATTAGACGAGATTCTTAGGTGCAGTGGAGATGTAGCAGAGTTCACTCCCCACAGGGCGCACTGGTGTTTCCTCTCCATTTGGTTGAGGATCTACTTCAAGTGTCTTTTTCACTTGTGGCTAATGGCCGCACCGCAGACTATTGAGCCGCCGTAATGGTGGCGGAGGGCAAAATGTTATAACCGTGCAGCAGTGCACGAAATGGGCTCTGCTTCAACAGGACAGGAACAGGTGGCGCAGGCTCACGTACACCCCGCTTCTATCTCCAGCTTCTGACAGAT
This sequence comes from Engystomops pustulosus, assembly GCA_019512145.1. Taxonomy (NCBI): domain Eukaryota; kingdom Metazoa; phylum Chordata; class Amphibia; order Anura; family Leptodactylidae; genus Engystomops; species Engystomops pustulosus. The sequence goes on along the minus strand of WNYA01000268.1, from coordinate 200,919 downwards.
TATTAGACATTGTACAAAACAAGTTACAGGAGAGAATCTATTGGGGACATTAGCGCTCTCCTCCAGCATCATCCATCATCCCTCTGGTTCTGTTTATTATATGAAGGACGAGTGTTTATAAGCGGCGCCGCCTGCGTCTGATGTATAGCCATCGCACATTCCTCACACATCAACTCGTATCAGAAACAACATCCAGATGTCTCATGTTTATTTCCATGACTACAGCTGAGGGTGTGCTACAGTGTATCAGCCAGGGATACATTGTGGAAGATGTTTTAAGACATTTTTTTCCAGACTGATGGTTGATTTTACGCCAAAAACTGGATTTTGCCACATTTCTCAAGGCTTTTGAACCTCTTTGCAACTCTTTTCCTACTTAAGAGGCATGGCCTGTGAAAATGGGGTGTGGTCTTTAAAAAAGGGGGCATGGGAGGGTAAAAATCCCGTGCACCAAAAGAAAAAATTAAGATTGTAAGCCACATAGTCATCACGGATCTTAGATGATGTCTCTAGCTACACGCTGCATCTTCAGGTGACTCCTGTGCAGCCGCGCATACATGTAATAATGGAAATATGATTGATGATTGATTGTTGCTAACGACTGATCGATCACCGGGATGTAATTACAGGAGGTGACAGATTTACTGCACAACACAAGACTAATCACCAGAGCTGACAATCTATAAGAGCCAGAGTAACACTGCTACCGCATATGTACATCATCACCACCGCACAGAACAACTTCCTGATGGGTGTCAGTCTCCAGCTCTTATACTGACAGTGCACAGTACTACTTCTCCTGTATATATATGGACAGTGCACAGTACTACTTCTCCTGTATATATATGGACAGTGCACAGTACCACTTCTCCTGTATATATATGGACAGTGCACAGTACTACTTCTCCTGTATATGTATGGACAGTGCACAGTACTACTTCTCCTGTATATATATGGACAGTGCACAGTACTACTTCTCCTGTATATATATGGACAGTGCACAGTACTACTCCTGTATATATATGGACAGTGCACAGTACTACTTCTCCTGTATATATATGGACGTGCACTGTAGCCTAACTCTTTCTCCCTTTATATATATGCATGCACAGTACTACTTCTCCATGTATATGTCGGACGTGCACATTACTCACTTCTCCTGTATATTATGGACAGTGCACATACTACTTCGCCTGTTATATATGGCAGTGCACAGTACTACTTTCTCCTGTATATATAGACAGTGTACAGTAACACTTCTCCTATACTATGATGGACAGTGCACAGTACTCTTCTCCTGTTGTTATGGACAGTGCACAGTACTACTTCGCATCCTGTATATAATGGACAGTGCACAGTACTACTCCCTTTTTTATGGACAGTGGCACATTTTTTAACACTACTTCTCCTGTAATATATAGGGACAGTGGCCAGTAATACTGCTCCTGTTATAGTGGAACATTGCACAAGTACACTTCTCCTTATATATCTGACAGTGCACCAGGTACCACTTCGCCTGTATATATTGGACAATGCACAGATACCACTTCTCCTGGAAAAAATATATATGGCAATGCACAGTACCCACTTTCCCGTATTATATGACAGTGCACAGTACTACTTCTTCCCTTATATATGACTGGCCCAGTGACCGACTTCTCCTGTATATATATGGACATCGCACAGTACACTTCTCCTGTAGGTATATGGAACAGTGCACTACTAACTTCTCCTGTATTTATAGGACGTGCACAGTAATCCTACTTCTCCTGATGTATATGGACAGTGCACCGTACTACGTTCGCCTGTATATATATGGACAGTGCCCAGTACTACTTCTCCTGTTGTATTGGTAGTGCACAGTACCACTTCTCCTGTTATATGTACAGTGCCCATTAACTACTCGACTTCTCTTCGCCGGTAATATATGGACAGTGCACAGTATACTTCTCTGTATTTATATGGAACAAGTGCACTTAACACGTCTTCTCCTGTATATATATGGACAGTGCACAGTACTACTCCTGTATATATATGACACTTGCACATACTAACTTCTCCTGTATATCTAGGGACAGTACAGTACTACGTCTCCTGTATATATATGACAGTGCACAGTACTACGTTCTTCTCCTGTATTATTGGACGTGCACAGTACCACTTCTTCTGTATAATAGGGGACATGCACCGTACACTCCCGTATATATCTTGACAGTGCCAATTACCCCCCCTTCTCCGTAATGTATTATGGCCCATGCACACAGTACTACTTCTCCGTATAATGGACAGTGCACATACTACTTCTCCTGTAATATATCTGGACAATTGCATAGGTACCAACTTCTCCTGTCTATATAATGGACAGTGCACAGTACTACTGCTCCTGTATATAATGGACAGTGCATAGTAACCACTTCTCCTGTATATATATATGACATGCACCTTAACTACTTCTCCGTGTATATAGAGGACATTGCACATACTACTTCTCCGGTATGTTATGGACATGCACAGTCTCTTTCCTGTAATGTATACTGGACATGGCAAGTCACTACTCTTCGCCTTTCGTAGTATGGACATTGCACTACTACTTCCCTGTATGTATTGGTTAGTGCACAGTACCACGCTCCTGTATATTATTGACAGGCACAGTACTACTTCTCCTTATTATATGGACTGTGCATCATACTACTTCTCCTGTTGTATAAATGGACATGCACAGTACTAACACCTGAAGTAATTTTGCCCCCCCACCTTGTTCAATCACCAAACAAAATTGGTGTCAAACGTTTTTTGCTACGTTGTGCTGTTTTGTGCAGCAGAAATTTCCGTTTGTCCGCGATCATTGTTAATATATGCATACTTTTTATATCGTTTTTCGACGGTCATAGAGTTCATTTCTTCCAAAGTATAATTGTGTTTGCCAGCTCCCCCCTGGTGATCAAAACATCTGGAAGTGTCACTAGGTTGTTTTTACACATTTCCACTAGTCACCTAAAACCCTCTGACCATACCTTCAAATTATAGCGACACAAACAAAAATTTTTGCCGCACAAACCAGCCAAACGGAGCCACAACCAATTTGACACCAGTTTTTTTGTTTGATTCGCGCTTTAAGTGGGGGGGCTGCTTGACCGTTTGAAGTAAATTTTTGTTCATATTCTAAAAACAAAGCAGCATCAACAAAATTTGCGCAGCACAAAACCACACCACGTGCATGAATTGTTCGCACCAGTTTTGTTTGCTTGGGCAATGGGGGGGGGCTGGTTGACCTCTAATGACCTCTGGAAACTTTCATTAAAATCTCGAAAACTATGGCAGCACAAACAAAAATTTCTGCTGCACAAACCAGCACAAACGTAGCACAAACGTTTGACACCAATTTTGTTTGATTTGAACAAGGTGGGGGGGCCAACTTCACTCAGGTCAGTACTACTTCTCCTGTATGTATATGGACAGTGCACAGTACCACTTCTCCTGGATAGATGCCCATTATCAATTCTCATACCTCTTATTTGTATAACTACAGGTCCCAGCATCCCTCCCCCCTCTCTATGGCTCCACCCCCCTCGTTAGCGCTGATTGATCCGTTATTGGCAGATTCTCCTGCGCTCACGCTTCATGCGGGGATACTATTACCGCGTCTCATGAATATTCTTCTATTTCACTAGATGATGGCAGAGAGCGGTGAGATTATCGATTCAATGTTTTTCTCGGAAATTTATGGTCTGTAGCGGCACAAAGATAGAACTGATCTCTGCAGAGTATCACTCTGTGCTATACATCCTGACAGATAGTCTGCAGAGCATTGCTGTTGGAGGTACCTCTCTGCAGAGCATCATTCTTTAGTTCCCTTCTGGCAGTTCTGTACTCTGCATAGCACTGCTCTGCACTCTGCAGAGTATCACTCCTCTCTTCGTACCCTAGTCTGCAGGTGTCATCTGCCTGGGTGATTATGTGAAGTTTTGCAGATGTAATGAAGATGAAGCTTCTCCTCGTCTTTGTATCGGTTTCTGCTAATTGTTCCAGGATTCTAGAACCGATGAAATGCTCAGATTCATTATTTCCCATTAACCCCCCCCCCCCCCTTGTGTGGACCAATTATCCGCACAGCGCTCGGCCCAGTATCTGCCGCTCTGAAACTCATCTAGTTGTGCGGAGAAGATCAGTCCTGTGCCCCCCACACACACATAACAATGCCACACATTGAGAGGGAACATCTGTGGGCGAGAACCCTGTCCCATTACACATTAGCTTGAAAGGCTGATATCATACCCTTGTCTATCAGGAAGATTTATCACTGCCATGATGGTCGGCTGGCTGGACACACATCTGGGGCAACAACAGGTCCCTACCACGTGCCGCCTGTCAGGCAGATCCTCCTTAGCCCCTCTGTGCCTAAACCGACAACATTCCTCCGCTGTTAGTCCTGGCCGGATATGGGACTGAGAGAAAAAATGGGAACCCCTCAACTCCACCATTCCCTGATGTCTTACCCCTTCCTGCCGTGGGGAGTGTGTGGGCTGCAACCTCTGCACTAGGTACCCTGGCTGACCACCCGGACCAGAGGGCTTCTGACACCCTTACCATTGGGCTGCTGACCACCCGAACATGGGGCTGCTGACCATCCCGGACCATGGGGCTCTGCTGCCTGTGATTGGACTAGTGGGGGGACTCCTCAGCTGTTGACATCCGCACCTCCACACAATCGTCTCTCTGTGTCACCCTGCTGCCATTACTGTGCCTCCTGGTATGACTCCCTCGCTGGGACAAATGATCAACCACAGAAACATCAAAAATAGCAACAACAGAGACATCAGCACTAATCAAGCGCATATCAGCAACATGATCAAAATTCCTGCAGGACTGCGGATCACAGCCCGGAATGTCCCTGCTCAGGTGTTCCTGCACCTCACATCCTGCTCACATGTTCCTGCACCTCACATCCTGCTCACAGTATCCTGCACCTCACCGGTCCTGCTCACATGTATCAGGCACTTCAAGGTCCTGCTAGATGTAGCCTGCACCTCACAGTCCTGCTCAATCAACCGTGGGGGTACAGATACAGTGTAACCTTCATGTGAGAGCCAGAGTCCTCCTGCATTGCGCTGCATCTGGGCTTTTGTGTTCCTCCCTTCACTGCTGATATCAGTTCTGCTGGGATTTGGGTCATTTAGGGACTGCTGGACTTGTAGTACCGCCTTGTACTGGCTGCAGGACTTGGCTGTTGTTTTGCCTCTTTTTTGTTAAACTTGGCTCCCTCCTCAAAAGCAGTGTAGCTTTCTGCAAATGGGTCCCTCTCACATGGGGCTGTTGGGTCTCACACCTGGTGATGAGGCCCTGTCCCTCGCCTCAAACCTCTGCTGGTTCCTAAGGTTTCTTCTCCAACTGGTCCCATCTGCTCAATGTGCTCCAGCTCCCGCACAACATCAAGAAAGCTGTTTGGCCCGTGAGTCCACTGTTGTTCAGACAGGCCTCTTCCTGGATTCGCTGCCTTTACGCATATACTTGCAGTCTATCTGCTTTTTTTGCAGGTACAGCTTTTGTTTTTTAATTCTCCATCTTCCTGACCATTCCTGGGTCTGAGCGGCCAGCTGGAGCTCCGGTGATGGCCTCTGGGGGCTGCAGTTTTTGCTTGCTGGGGGTGTTTGTTCCGTCCCCGGCCGCGTGCAGTAACTGATCCTTTTATAACGCCAGCTACTGCTTTATGGCCTGGTACTGGACCTTGGCGATTGTCCGTACAAAGTCCTTTATTTCTGGCATTTTGGAGTCAATTCGCGTCTCTGGGGGTCAACAAAGCTCCGGATGGAGTCCCGATGTCCATTGCAGACAGGCACTGGTGGCATTTCTTTCTGGATCTGACTTCTTGGCTGCTTCTGTTCTCCTTCCTTCACAGCCGCTCCCCCAGACCGGTGCGGCTCAGACTGTAGCACCACCTTCTGCTGCATGTCTCTGGATGGTCCCTGTCCTCTCCAAGGACGTTCTCTCTGCCTGCCCGGGGTGAGTGGATTTGTCCACCTGAGGCCTGTGATGTAGGCTGCTGCACACTCGGCATCTACTTGCCTTTGGGGTACTTTCAGTCACTTTTGCTTCTGCTTCACAGATGATCCAACATTGTGCACTGGTAGGTGTTTTACCCAGCTCTTTCTTGTTTACTACTATCATTGTCCACACAAACTTTCCTACTCGCACTGGAACTCTTGGCACTGCTGCATTTGTTCCTTTAACAGAAACGTTGGGATACATCCCTTGTTTGAGCTGCTGGGTGTTATCTTCCAATTATCTCATTGGAGCCTGGGCCTTGCTTGGGGAGCGTCCCCACCCAGGGTGGCCCCGCCCTGGCTGGTCCCAGACAATCGAAGAATCAGGAGCTCACCTAATCCAACAACCACCTCACCTCTAGTAGGCAGTTTATAGTATTTATATTCCTGTACAAGGGGGCAGTCTTATAGTAGTTATTATTCTTGTACATAGGGGCATCATTATATAGTTTATCTTCCTGTACATAGGTGGCAGTATTATATATTTATAAGTCTCTTTACATAGGGGGCATATTAAAGTAGTTATTTCCCTGTACATAGGGGCAGTATTATAGTAGTTATATTCCCTGTACATGGGGCATTATTATATGTTATAATTCTGTACCTAGGGGGCATGTATTATAGTAGTTATATCTTGTACATAGGGGGCAGTATTATAGTATTCATATTCTGTAACATCGGGGCATTAATTTATTAATTCCTGTACATAGTGGGGGGCATGTATAGTAGTTGATCCTCCGGTACAGGGGGCAGTATTAGAGTAGTTATATTCCTGTACAGAGGGGGCAGTATTATAGTTTTTATTCTTGTACATAGGGTGCCAGTTTATCGTAGTTATATTCTTGTACATAGGGGCAGTATTTTAGTAGTTATATTCCTGTCCATAGGGGCATTATTATAGTAGTTATATTCCTGTACATAGGGGGCATAATTATGAAGTGATATTCCTGTACATAGGCGGCATATTGATAGTAGTTCTATTTCTGGTACATAGGTGCATTATATAGTAATTAGATTTCCTGTACATAGGGGTCATATGAATAGAGTTTACATTCCTGTACATAGGGGGCATATTAAGAAGTTATTTTAAAATTCCCTTCACATAGGGCAGTATTATAATAGTTATATATTTTTTTGGGGGGTAGTATTATAGTAGCTCTTTTAGTGTATGATTCTATATGAATGTTCCTGGTTCTTTGCTCTAGCATATTGCATATTTGATTCTTTTCCGTGTTCTCCCTATTTATCTTGGTTGTGAGATGAAGCCTCGGGATTGTGAGTCGCCTCCTTGCACAGATTAATGGGCCTGGTATGGCAGTTGCGGGGGATTGGTGTGTGTTATACATGAGTGCGTGTATCTGTGCGATCATCTGTTCTCAATGAGACGTTTACAATAATTAAATTACGTTAATGATTTTCTCTATTTCCGCTGACGATCCTCAGCGGATGAAATAATTGCTCCTGTGGATAAGAAGGGCGATAGTTCCATCACACGTGTGTTGAGTCCCCACCCCCTGACTCTGACTCTCCTGTGTATTTAGAGTATGTTTCCCCTTTAAGCGTCAGCGGCTTCTTTTTTGGCAGTACATAAAACGAGTTCTCAGCCGGCCAGTAATTCCTCGGATGATTGGTTGTGCGGCAATTTCCAGACGATGATGCCTTCGCTGTCCGGCCTTGGTCTGATAATAAAAGTGGCGTAAACGCGTGGGGCGGCCGCTGCTTAGAAATGACAACTTTGAGGCTGCGGCTCAGTAGGGCTCAGACGTGACCGCTCGTCTTTAAGCTTTCATCAGCTCGCAAAATGACCTGACGCCAGCGCCCGGAGATGCAGACTGCCCGGCACCATGATATTACCTGGCAAGTATCACGACGAGCGCAGCCAGTGTCATCTTCATAAAGAGCATCCTGCAATAGCGACACCTGCTCCTCGCAAACTCATCAAGGTGAACCAATGGGGCAGTGCACAGCATAAATAATCAAGGGAAGACGAGTCCTCAATCCACAACTGGAACATAAAGTGGTTGGCTTTGGAATTACTGCGCCAAAGTCTGCTCACACCATAGAAAAAAAACACAAACTAGAATTCTAAAAAACAAATTTTTTTTTTTTTTTCTGTAGAAGTCTATGTGATGTCACACATCCTCTCCTCCTCCATGCAGATTCACCGAGCATGCCCACTACACCTCCCTAAGTCTATAGTAGGTCACAGCTCCTCCCCTCCTCCTCCCTGCAGAGGTCACAGAGTCAATGCCCACTACACCCTCCATAGAGTTCTATAGGTGATGTCACAGCTTCCTCCCCTCCTTTCTGCACAGGTCCACAGAACTGCCCACGACACCCTCCCATAGAATCTGATAGGTGATGCCACGCCTCCTCCCCTCCGTTCTGCACAAGTCACAGAGCATACCACTGCCACCCTCCCATAGAAGATCTATAGGTGATTGTCCACAGCGTCCTCCCCCCTCCATGCAGAGGTCACAAGCAGCCCACTACACCCGCCCCTAGAGTCTATAGGTGATGTCACAGCGCCTCCCCTCCTTTTCTGCACAGTCACAGACAGCCCCTACAAACACCCTCACCATAGAAGTCTCTATTGATGTCACAGCTCCTCCCCTCCTTTCTGAACAGGTCACAGAGCCATGCCCACTACACCCTCCATAAGAAGTCATAGTGTAGTCACAGCTCCTCCCCTTCCATGCAGAGGTCACGAGCATTGCCCCACTACAACCACACCCTCCCATAGAAGTGCTATAGTGATGGTCACAGCTCCTCCCCTCCTTTCTGCACAGGTCACAGAGATGCCCACTACAACCCTCCCAGTACGTCTATAGTGAATGGTCACAACATGCTCCTCCCTCCATGCAGAGGTCACAGGCATCCCACTCACCCTTCCTTTAAGTCTATAAAGTGATGTCACAGCTCCTCCCCTCCTTTCTGCACAGTCCAGGAGCATGCCCACTTACAACAACACTACAACCCGCCCATACAAATCGATAGTGAGGTCCCAGCTCCTCCCCCCGTCTTTTCTTCTTGCACAGTTCCCAGAGCATACCCACTACGCTCTTTTCCCATACATTCTATAGGTTATGTCACAGCTCCCCCCGATTTCTGCAGGTCCAGCAACCCAACTACACTCTCCATACAAGTCTATAGATGATGTGCACAGTTCTTCTCCTTCTCCGCTGTTCCTGCCATGTCAGAGCATGCCCCTTCAGGACCCGGGTTGAGTTTCTGGTGATGATACTTTCCTGGGTTGTCACCCCTGACTGGACAACGCCTCCAGCTGAGCAATCCTGCATGTGTTGGCGCTACCCATGTTTTCCGGATGCAGCACTGTGCATTGCTTCCTTACCCTGTCCTCCTTGCACCTATATTCAGATGCAGCGCTGGACTCAGATCACTGTATGGCCCTTGTATTATTAAAGGAACCTGTCACCGGGACCCATTTCAATCAATAAGACCCAGGTTGCAAACCTCATCACCTGCATTGCAAATATGTCGTTCCGGATTGATTTTAATTATTTCATTAGCATATAAATGTGTTTTGATTATCTTGCACCCCTGTGTATCCCAGTTGTTGGGCTTTAGTTGGATCATTTTCAAAAAACAACACATACTTGGTCTGTGCGGCAGACTGCTCCGGATCTCGCGATATGGCAATACTCCAATGACTTCATGATGAAGTAGGCATGCTCTGTAAACCTGGGCAAGTGGAGCTTGACATCACGTTCCTACATTTCTATAGGAGGTGTAATTAGCATGCTCTATGACTGGGCAGAGGAGGAGGATCTGTGACAGTACCAATATGATTCTATTGGAAAAGTTATTGGGCAGGCGCTTTGATCTGCGCAAGAAAGGAGGGGGGGGCTCTGGCTGACTTTTTCTACATTCTAGAGAAAGCTAGTGGCCTGCTCTTGGCTTTTTTTCTTTTCTTTTGTTGTTGTGAATTGTAACAAAGTGTGTTGGTCTATGCTCTAGGCGCCGCAGCAACTTATTGCGGAGCGCCGCAGATGCGAGATCGACATTTTGCCTCGGTGGCACGTGACCTAGAAGTGGGAGAGCCGACAGACGGAACCCTGCTAGACCCGTTGAGGGGGACACGAACTAAACCTGCCCATTAAAGGGGACAGTTTGGGATAATGAGTTCTGGAGCTCTTGGGGTTATAACGCAGAGGCATCATGCGCCTCACACCTCACTATTAACCACTCTGTACACACAGGCCGAGAGTACTAGGATCAATTCCATCCCACGGTATCTCCTGACCTGATCAGTATATTGGGGGTACCTGGGGTACCTGAGTAAAGGGGCCGGATATGTGACAGGACAGGCAGTAAAACACCAATGATTAAGAAAAGTAACTTTTTACAAGGGTAAGGCTCTATTCACATCCAGAGCTGCATTCAGGTTTCACCTGCGGATCATTCTTGTTCGCCCGGTGTGAAAGCTACGTTTAAATACTGATACCAGTAACCCCATCATCCACAAGCGGAAGCTGCTGCCATGGGTGCTGTTACCTACAGCAGGGTCCGTAGCGCTGGATGCTTGTGGATGCGATTTGGCTGTGAATGAGCATTGACAGATTCTTAGGTGCAGTGGATATGTAGCCGATTTCACATCCCACAGTCGCCTGTGTTTTCCCCTCTCCATTTGGTTGAGGATCTACTATCAAAGTGTTTTTTCACTTTGGCTAATGGCCTCACCGCAGCCTATTGAGCCGCCGTAATGGTGGCGGAGGGGGCAAAATGTTATAAACCGTGCAGCAGTTGCACGAAATGGCTGCTGCTTCAACAGACATGAACAGTGGCGCATGCTCGGCGTACACCCCCTTCTATCTCCAGCTTCTGACAGATTATTAGACAATTGTACACACAAGTTACCAGGAGAGAATCGTTGGGGACATTAAAGCTCTCCCTCCAGCAGCATCCATCATCCCTCTGTTCTGTTTATTATTGAAGGAGATGTTTTATAAGCGGCGCCGCCTGCGCTGATGTATAGCCATCGCACATTCCTCAACACATCAACTCTTATCAGAAACACATCGCAGATGTCTCATTTTTTATTTCCATGACTACTGCTGAGGTGTGCTACAGTGGATCAGCCAGGGATACTGTGGAAGAGGTTTTAAGATCAGACATTTTTTCCAGACTGAGGTTGATTGTACGCCAAAACGGATTTTGCCCATAAAAAAAAAAAAAAAAAAAAAAAAAAAAAAAAAAAAAAAAAAAAAAAAAAAAAAAACATTTCTCAAGGCTTGAACCTCTTTGGCAACTCTTTTCCTTTCCTACTTAAGAGGCATGGCCTGTGAAAATGGGGTGTGGTCGTTAAAAAAGGGGGCATGGAGGTAAAAGCCCGGGCAACCAAAAGAAAAAATTAATTTGGAAGCCCATTTCATCACGGCTTTGATGATGTCTTCTACTACAGCCACGCTCCTCTTCAGGTGACTCCTGTGCGCCGCGCATACGGTATAAGGGAAATATTGATGATTGATTGTTGCTAACTACTGATCGATCACCGGATGTAATACAAGGATGTGACAGATTTTAAACTGCACAACCCAGACTAATCATCCAAGCTGACATCGATCAGAGCAGAGTAACCCTGCGACCGCTACCGGCATAGGTCATCATCAACCCCGCACAGAACACTTCCTGGTTGGTGTCAGTCTCTCCAGCTCTTATACTGACATGGGCCAGTACTACTCGCCTTATATATATGGACCTGCACAGTAACTACTTTCCTGTATTATATGGGACAGGCACAGTAACAATCTCCTTCTATATATGGACAGTGCACAGTCTACTTCTCCTATGATATATGGACAAGTGCCCCGTACTACTTACTCTCCTGTATATATATAGGGACATGCACAGTACTACTCTCCTGTATATATATGGACAGTTCACAGTGACGCTGTCTCCTGTATATTATGGACAGTGCCCAGGACCAAAACACTGCGCCTGTATATATTGGAAGTGCACGTACTACTCTCCTGTATATATATGGACGTGCACTGTAGCCTAACTCTTTCTCCCTTTATATATATGCATGCACAGTACTACTTCTCCATGTATATGTCGGACGTGCACATTACTCACTTCTCCTGTATATTATGGACAGTGCACATACTACTTCGCCTGTTATATATGGCAGTGCACAGTACTACTTTCTCCTGTATATATAGACAGTGTACAGTAACACTTCTCCTATACTATGATGGACAGTGCACAGTACTCTTCTCCTGTTGTTATGGACAGTGCACAGTACTACTTCGCATCCTGTATATAATGGACAGTGCACAGTACTACTCCCTTTTTTATGGACAGTGGCACATTTTTTAACACTACTTCTCCTGTAATATATAGGGACAGTGGCCAGTAATACTGCTCCTGTTATAGTGGAACATTGCACAAGTACACTTCTCCTTATATATCTGACAGTGCACCAGGTACCACTTCGCCTGTATATATTGGACAATGCACAGATACCACTTCTCCTGGAAAAAATATATATGGCAATGCACAGTACCCACTTTCCCGTATTATATGACAGTGCACAGTACTACTTCTTCCCTTATATATGACTGGCCCAGTGACCGACTTCTCCTGTATATATATGGACATCGCACAGTACACTTCTCCTGTAGGTATATGGAACAGTGCACTACTAACTTCTCCTGTATTTATAGGACGTGCACAGTAATCCTACTTCTCCTGATGTATATGGACAGTGCACCGTACTACGTTCGCCTGTATATATATGGACAGTGCCCAGTACTACTTCTCCTGTTGTATTGGTAGTGCACAGTACCACTTCTCCTGTTATATGTACAGTGCCCATTAACTACTCGACTTCTCTTCGCCGGTAATATATGGACAGTGCACAGTATACTTCTCTGTATTTATATGGAACAAGTGCACTTAACACGTCTTCTCCTGTATATATATGGACAGTGCACAGTACTACTCCTGTATATATATGACACTTGCACATACTAACTTCTCCTGTATATCTAGGGACAGTACAGTACTACGTCTCCTGTATATATATGACAGTGCACAGTACTACGTTCTTCTCCTGTATTATTGGACGTGCACAGTACCACTTCTTCTGTATAATAGGGGACATGCACCGTACACTCCCGTATATATCTTGACAGTGCCAATTACCCCCCCTTCTCCGTAATGTATTATGGCCCATGCACACAGTACTACTTCTCCGTATAATGGACAGTGCACATACTACTTCTCCTGTAATATATCTGGACAATTGCATAGGTACCAACTTCTCCTGTCTATATAATGGACAGTGCACAGTACTACTGCTCCTGTATATAATGGACAGTGCATAGTAACCACTTCTCCTGTATATATATATGACATGCACCTTAACTACTTCTCCGTGTATATAGAGGACATTGCACATACTACTTCTCCGGTATGTTATGGACATGCACAGTCTCTTTCCTGTAATGTATACTGGACATGGCAAGTCACTACTCTTCGCCTTTCGTAGTATGGACATTGCACTACTACTTCCCTGTATGTATTGGTTAGTGCACAGTACCACGCTCCTGTATATTATTGACAGGCACAGTACTACTTCTCCTTATTATATGGACTGTGCATCATACTACTTCTCCTGTTGTATAAATGGACATGCACAGTACTAACACCTGAAGTAATTTTGCCCCCCCACCTTGTTCAATCACCAAACAAAATTGGTGTCAAACGTTTTTTGCTACGTTGTGCTGTTTTGTGCAGCAGAAATTTCCGTTTGTCCGCGATCATTGTTAATATATGCATACTTTTTATACATTTTTGCGAGGTCATAGAGTTCATTTCTTCCAAGTCATAATGTGTTTGCCAGCCCCCCCTGGTGGATCAAACAGACTGGAAGTGTCACTAGGTTTGTTTTTACAGTTCCTACATGCACCTGAAACCTCTGAACATACCTTCAAATTATAGTGCACAAACAAAAATTTTTGCCAGCACAAACCAGCAGCAAACGGAGCCCAACAATTTGCACCAGTTTTTTGTTTGATCTCGGTTTTAAGCTGGGGGGGCTGCTTGACGTTTGAATGTAAATTTTGTTCATATTAAAAACAAAAGCAGCATCAACAAAATGTTGCAGCAGGCACAAACCAGCACACAGTGCAGAATTGTTCCGGCACCAGTTTTGTTTGCTTGCATATGTGGGGGGGCTGGTTGACCTCTAATGACCTCTGAGACAACTTTCATTAAAATCCTCGAAAACTTGGCAGCACAAACCAAAATTTCCTGCTGGCACAAACACACACAAACGTTCAAAACGGTTGCACCAATTGTTTGATTTGAAAAACGGTCAGGGGGTTTTGGGAACTTCACTAAGGTCAGTACTACTTCTCACTGTTAATGTATGGACAGCTGCACACAGTACCACTTCTCCTGATACGATGCCCATTATCACCATTTCTCCATAACTCTCTTATTTTAAACTACCGGTACCAGCAATCCCTCCCATCTCTATGGCTCCTCTCGCTCGCGATTAAGCATGCTCTACCGTTGGCGATCTCCTGTCGCTCACGACTCTCAGGCGGGGATACTATACCTTTACCTTCGTCGTCATGATATTCTTCTATTTCACTAGATGAGGCAGAGAGCGTGAGACTTCTATCGATTCATGTTTTTCTCGGAAATTATGGTCGTGCGGAACAAAGATAGACTGATCTCTGCAGAGTACACTCTTTGCTATACAGCCAGACAGATAGTCTGCAGAGCATGTGTTGAAGTACCTCTCGGCAAGAGCATCATCTTAGTTCCCATCTGGCAGTTCTGTACTCTGCATAGCACTGCCTCTTTCCCAGGGTTGTACTCTGCAGAGTATCACTCTCTCTTCGTACCCGAGTCTGCAGGTGTCATTGCCGGTAGGTTATTATGTGAAGTTTTGCAGATGTAATGAAGATGAAGTCTTCTCCTGTCTTTGTATCGGTTTCTCTCTAAGTTCCAGGATTCTAGAACAGATGGAAATGCTCAGATTCATTATTTCCATTAATCCCCCCCCCCCCCTTGGTGTGGCACCAATTATATCGACACCGCCGCTCGCACCAGTATCTGCCGCTCTGAAACTCATCTAGTTGTGCGGAGAAGATCAGTCCTGTGCCCCCCACACACACATAACAATGCCACACATTGAGAGGGAACATCTGTGGCAAAGGACTAATACGTAACTATCAGAAACTTCTGTACCGTCAAATTTCTAGAAATGTTCTAGGTCAGTGATGGCAAACCTTTTAGATCCAGAGTGCCCAAACTACATCCAAAACCCATGTGTTTTTTGCAAAGTACCAATGCAACAATTTAAGCAGTAACTTCTTACTCCCTGCTCTGTCACATCTTTAAATTGTATAGGCACCTGAGGACACCAATACAGTAGAAAGAAGGAGAAAAAGCTTTGGTTATCATTGTAGCTTCCTTCTAGGGTCCTGGGCTGCCTGGGGCTGCAAGAGGCCTTGAGTCCTGTCTGGTAAACTCTGCTATGGGGCGATGGCAGGGGTGCCCATAGAGAGGGCTCTGAGTGCCACCTCTGGCACCCGTGCCATAGGTTCGCCACCTCTGTTCTAGCTGATCCTTCGACAGATAGTTCAGTATAAATAGTTCAGTTCAGAAGATCTCTAGAAGTTCCTCCACAGTTGATGATCATTAAAAGGAAATCTACCACCAGGATGAAGGATTGTAAACCAAGCACACATACATACTGGTGTGTGCCTCCTCTGCAAGGATACGTTGTTCTTAAAAACAGCGGCATTGGAAGTTTAAAGAAAAAAAAGGCTTCAAAGATTATGCAAATGAGCCCGAGGGCTCCGGGCTCCATAGGTGTTAATAAAGCCTGGAGCCCCTCATTTGCATAATTTTAAAAGCCTATTTTTTTGTAAAGATAAGGGCATCTGAAGCTAAAAGAAGAGCAGATATTGCCTGACACCTGGTACATATCAGTATGTAATGAGCTTGGCTTACAATCCTGCATCCTAGTGGTAGATGTCCTTTACATTTTCTCAGTTGCAGATTTGCTGCTGACATTGTAACGGTGCAGCCTCAATGTCGTTTGTCCGGGGCTGGGGGTGGACAAGGTTTTGTGTTTGTTTCGGGACAGATATTACCTTAAGGAATAACAATTATCCAGCGCATGTGTGCGGCAGCAGATTAATTGCCGGCACTCACTAAAAATTTGCAGTAATTGGTGGAATAACCTTCACACATATTACAGGATGGTCTGCCCGGGCTGCACAGTCAGCGGAACCTATATAATAGAGGCACGTCACTCACTCATCCAAAGGAATAGGAAGGGCTGCCTCAAAACGAAGGCTTGTCATAGGGGCTGTGTCATAAATACCAGAGCTGCACGCACTATTCTGCTGGTGGTACAGTAACTGTCTACTGCATAACAGTACTTATCCTGTACTGATCCTGAGTTACATCCTGTAGATCTTTTATTTTATATAAAAGTAAAAAACATAACAATACAAACAAAACATAATATACACTATATACAATATATACAATATCTTACTTGCTGGTCCAGCCCCATTCACACCTAGTAAAAACAATAACTTACAATACACCGAAATGAATGAACACCAATTACCACAACCCCCACCCAACACAAGCCACACCCACAAATAAAACATAAATGACTATAAATATATATAAACCCACCCCACACCCTCTAATAACAAACCACCCCACACAGATCTGATTTTGAAAAAGGGTTGTGTATAACCCGAAACGCGTTAATAGGACTTTTTAAAATTTATTCGTTTATTTATTTATGTAAGTATTGATTTTAATACCAGTTGATTTTACCAATAAAATCGCCTATTTTTCGACACAATTCTCTGCCTCTTTGGGTTGTTACTTGTGCGCCCCGGTAAAGCTCATCTTTTCCTCTGTAATTGGGGCACCCTATTAGCTGGGAGACTCCCACTCTCAGGACTGACCTGGTCCTAACACGCCATGACCGGCAATACCAGACACAGCCAGACCCCCATTATCACCCTGCAGGAGACTCCACTGCCCCCTTGGGATTCTGCTATGTCATGAAGGTGATTTGTCAGGATCCTGGTAAAGATGGGTGATATGCTTTGTAGATTTAAGGTTAACGGTTATTTCATATCGATGTTTACCTAATGGTCACGTGATTCGCTGCCCCTATTCTGCCGCTCGCCGATTTCTTCCAGAGTTCCATATTCTGCACATACAGGATCTATACATGAGGGAGGTAACAGCTTCCCTGCTGGGAAGATAGTGTCCAGAGAATAGATACAACAGCCTGGGAAGCAGGGACTGATGGGATACAGGGTAGGCCTAGTGCACCTGCCAGCTACATCTGTAGTCTCATAGACAGAGGAGACAGCTACTGCAGGGACAGGCTAAACTGAGGAGGCTCGCAGAGAAGTTTCTGCACATAGATAATGCAGAGGCGCACCAGCCATGAGGCGAGTTGAGCTTCTTGTCTCAGGCAGCAGCACCTGGAAAGCAGAACGTTACACTTATATGATGTGAGCACGGAGAACATAACCTTTCATATTACTACTGGATGGGGCAGACTGGGTGCCATTATGTAGCTCGCCTCAGGCAGCGGAGAGTTTAGGTTCAACTCCTGCACCCCCACATCTACCGGATCCTCAACACAAAACAACATCAGTGGAGATCAAAGCCCGGACCTCCCTCCCAGCCAGAGACTCTCACACTTATCCCGGTTGATCTTGGACCCAGAAGCCTCTGAGTAGCGGTCAACCTCTGACACACTGTGTACATACATGACATTACTTATCCTGTACTGATCCTGAGTTACATCCTGTATTATACTCCAGAGCTGCACTCACTGTTGTGCATTTTCCTGTTGCAGGAAGGACGGTGCGGAGGATGAGGAGCTGCTGGTGGAGCAGACGTTGCAGGATGAGATTGTGAAGGTCACTAATATTAAGGCTTCCTCCAAAATAAAGTGAGTATAACTCCTCCTCCTCCAGCATTGTTGATGCACAGGCCGCCGCCCCTGACCGCTGTGACCTCTGACCTTACAGATCATGTGACCTGCTGATCTCTGCCAAGGGGGAGTTGAAGGTGGTCGTCCTGCTGCAGAACAATAGTGTGGAGTGCTTCACCATGGCGACCGACGCCGTCCAATCCGGAGCCACTGAGAGCACAAAGACGGCTCGTCTGACCCTCGGGGGCCACCGTAGTGATGTCCGCACCATCGCCTTCAGCTCTGACAACACTGCTGTGCTCTCTGCCTCTGCAGAGGCCGTCAAGATCTGGAACAGGTAGAGACCCCTGAGAGCTGCAGCAGAGCGGGGGCTGCGGACCCCCGGAGCCGAGAATAATATCTGTCCCCCGCAGGTCCACGCTGCAATGTATCCGCACCCTGTCCTGCGACTACGCCCTGAGCTCGCTCTTCGTCCCTGGAGACCGACACATCATAGTGGGGACCAAGGTAAAAGCATCAGCGGCCCCTCCCCTGCGGGCCCCTCCCCCTGCTGTCCGCCGGCCCCCTCCCCCTGCCTCTCCTCTCCCCCTGCCTCTCCTCTCCCCCTGCCTCTCCTCTCCCCCTGCCTCTCCTCTCCCCCCTGAGTTACATCCTGTATTAGACTCCAGAGCTGCACTCACTATTCTGCTGCTGGTGCAGTCACTGTGTACATACATGACATTACTTATCCTGCACTGATCCTGAGTTACATCCTGCATTATACTCCAGAGCTGCACTCACTATTATGATTATCACTAATAGATCCTAATTATTGTCACTCAGGCTTCAACGAGAAATCTTTGCTCAAGGTGAAGCTGTTGTAGATAAGGAAGGAGCTAGTATTGCTCCGGAGATAGTTTTTTTTTTTTTAATTGGCTGTATAATACATCAATGTAAATGAATATATATATTTACATAGCACCATCATTTGGCTGTACAGATTAAGGATTACAGATATAAAGAAAATCTAGCACAGTTCCTCAGTGGTTAGCACTATAGCCTTGCAGTGCTGGGGTCCTGGGTTCAACTCCCATCCAGGTCAATATCTGCAAAGACTTTGTATGTTCTCTCCGTGTTTGCACGGATTTCCCCCCACACTCCAAAACATACTGGTAGGTTGATTAGATTGTGAGCTCCATGGGGACAGGGACTGGTTTAGCAAACTCTGTGCAGCGCTGTGTAATCTGTAGCCGCTATATTAAGAATGAATATTTATCTGGAGGAACAACATGGTCCAGTACAATAGGAGTGAGAACCCTACTCATACAGAGCTTACCATCTATAAAGAGGAGGGTGGACACAGGAGGTGACAGTGCTTGTACAATGGTCACAAGAGCTTACAATCTATGAAGAGGGGGGGCACAGGAGGTGACAGTACTTGTACAATGGTCACAAGAGCTTACAATCTTATGTCAAGCGCTGTGCAGCACTGCATAATCTGTGTGCGCTATATAAATTAAGGAATTAATATTATATAAAACCTAGAGTAGGAGGAAGTTCATGAAGGTCATGACCCTGTGATCCTATGACAGGGAGGGTTAAAGCTGTCCACACGTAGGGGTATGTGAGGGTGGGCACTGATTCCACATATTAGGGTCTGTACTCTCTGTTATCAGCCATTACACCCGGGGAGAGGAGACTGTACAGGGGTGATACAATCTATTACTCTGTATCAGCCATTTATCCTGGGGGGTGAGGAGACAGTACAGGGGGATACAATCTATTACTCTCTGTTATCAGCCATTACCACTCCGTCGGAGAGGAGACTGACAGGGGATTACAATCTATTACTCTCATTATCAGCGCCATTACACCCGGGGAGAGGGAGGACTGTACAGGGGGGGTGGATACCAATCTATGTACTCTTATGTTATCAGCCATTACATCCAGGGGAGAGGAGGACGTTTGTACGAGGGGGGAGGGGAGGGATACAATCTTATACATCTCTGTTATCAGCCATTAAGTCCGGGGAGAGGAGATGTTACAGGGGGATACAATCTATACTTCCTGTTTCAGCCATTACCACCCCGGGGAGAGGTGACTGTACAGGGGATACAATCTACTTACTCTTGTATAGCCATTAAACCCCCGGGGGAGAGGAGACTGTCAGGGGGGGATACAATCTATACTCTCTGTTATCAGCCATTAATCCGGGGAGAGGTGAATGTACAGGGGATACAATCTATTATCTCTGTTGTCAGCTCCTTACATCACGGGGAGAGAGACTGTACAGGGGGGGGGGGGGGGTAACAATCTATTACTCTCTGTTATCAGCCATTACACCCGGGGAGACGGAGACTGTACAGGGGGATACAATCTATTACTCTTGTTATCAGCCATTATATCCCGGGGAGAGGGAGACGTACAGGGGGGATACATCTAGTACTCTCTGTTATCAGCATAACATCCGGGGAGAGGAGTGTACAGGGGGGGATACATCTAGTACTCTTGGTATCAGCCATTACATCCCGGGGAGGGTGACTGACAGGGGGATACAACTATTACTCTCTGATCAGCCATTACCACCCCGGGGAGGGAGAATGACAAGGGGGGGATACAATCTATTATCTCTGGTATCAGTCTTACATCCGGGGGAGAGGGACTGTACAGGGGGGGGGATACAATCATTTAACTCTTTAAGCATAACATCCCGGGGAGAGAGGAGACTGTTACAGGGGCGGGATAACCAATCTATTACTCTCGGGTATTAGGCCATTTACATCCGGGAGAGGGAGACGTGAGATGTACAGGGGGGGATACAATCTATACTCTCTGTTATCAGCCATTACATCCAGGGGAGAGGGAGTGTACAGGGGGGGATACAACAGACCCTAATATGTAATCATGCCCCCCTCACAATACCCCTACGATGTGGCAGCTTTAGGTGGTAACCCTCCCTGTCGAGTGGAGTATCACAAGGTTCATGGGTAGCGCTAATCATGGAACTTCCTCCTACTCCTAGTTTTATATAATATTAATTCCTTAATTTATATAGCTCAACACAGATTATCAGTGCTGCACCGCTTGAACATAGATTGTAAGCTGTGTGACCATTGTGACAAGTGACTGTCACCCTCTGTCCCCCCCTCGTCATAGATTTTAAAGCCTCTTGTGACCATTGTACAAGACTGTTCACCTCCTGTGCCCCCCCTCTTCATAGAATTGTAAGCTCTTGTGCCATGTTAACAATCACTGTCACCTCCCTGTGTCCACCCTCCTCTTTATCGATGGTAAGCTCTGTATGAGTAGTGTTCTCACGCCTATTGTCTGGACCATGGTTGTTTCCTCCAGATAATATTCATTCTTAATATAGCGTCTACAGATTACACAGCCCTGCACAGAGTGTTGCTAACCAGTCCTGTCCCATGTCGCTCGAGCTCACAATCTAATACCCTACCCAGTATGTTTTTGGATTGTTGGGGGGAAATCCGTGCAACACGGAGAGAACATACAAAGTCTTTGCAGATATTGAACCTGGAATGGGAGTTTGAACCCAGGACCCCCATCACTGCAAGGCTAAAGTGCTCTAACCACTGAGGAACTGTGCTAGATTTTTCTTTATATCTGGTATCCTAATCTGTCCAGCCAAATGATGGTGCTATGTAAATATAATATTCATTTACTGATGTATTATACAGCCCATGAAAAAAAAAAAACTAATCTTCCGGAACACTACTAGCTCCTTCCTTATCTACAACAGTTTCACCTTGAGCAAAGATTCCTCGTCTCGTGAACCCTGCAGTGACAATAATTAGGATCTATATGATAACATAATATGAGTGCAGCTCTTGGAGTTAATGAGATGGTAACTCAGATCATTGTCAGGATATAGTAATGTCATGTTGTACCAGTGACTGCACCAGCACAGAATATTGAGTGCAGCTTCTGGTGTATAATACAGGAATGTAACTCGATCAAGTACATGATAATTAATGTCATGATGGCTACAGCATTGACTGCACCAGCATCCAGATAGTGAGATGTCACTCTGGAGTTAATATCGGATGTAACTCGGATCATTACAACAGGATAAGTAATGTCATGTATGTACACAGTACTTCACCAAAAATGTCGCGAGAATCATACTTATTGTGCGTTGCGCTCTGTCGAATCTCAATCCACGTCTTATCACGATACCTCGTCTCAATTACATGATAAGTACTTGTCCTGTCGTCCCCCGTACATGCCGCACCCGCCGCCCCTAGTGAGTGCACTCTGGGTAATATACCGGATAGCCTCAGGATCAGTACAGGATAAGATTCATGTATGTACCCAGTGACTGCACCAGCATCATATATGAGTGCATCTCTGGGAGCTCGTTACACATCGTTAGCTGTCCTGTTGCTGTGAGAGGCTGTGTGCTGCTGCTGCTCTGAAGGCTCCAGGAATAATCCACCTCCCCTGGGGCCTGCTCTCTCGCCTTCCCAGGGAGGGGGTGGGTTTCCAGGCAATGAGCCCAGAGCGGCAACCCCAGGCTCCTGCTTCCCTCCCTCCCGCCAGGCGTCTGGGGGCATGTAGCCATCTTAAACCAGGCCATCGCTATGTAGGACTCAGGGTTGAGACGTTCCACCCCCAGGATCGCAGCATTGTTGCTCCTACCCCCCCCTGAGTCCAGTGTTAAGAGAGACCCAAATCCGACGTCTATGATTGTGCGGGTGATAACGGTCCTTCTGGCCTGGAGCTATGAGCGGAGTGCTCACAGCGAAGGTAAGGCTGACCATAGCGTGGGGAATGCTGGGCCGGTGCAGGCGCCCGGGAGTCCGTTTGCCACCTATTGCCTTTCCCGGTTCCAAGCCACCTCTGTGCGTTGAATACGGCTACTAAGATCCATCGGAGGCCTCCGGGAGGAGCTGCGTTGTGCCGCTCCATGGCTAACGGCAGCGCCAAAGAAGCGAAAAATGGGGTTAAGGAGAAATTAATCACCTAACAGCTAGATTGAATAAGCTGATAAAAAGACAGACCTTTAATTTGTGAGAACAGTGTGCCATTTTCAGGAAAAACTTATTAATGATGACCATGTTTGCGCAGATGCTATAACAGAGAGCAAGTCTTGAATGGGTTGCAAGCCTTGCCAGGTGGATAGGAGGATAATGAGATGCTAACATAGCATTTCCACCAGGCGGCCTGCAGTAAAAAAGATACACAGCCTCGTGCAGGGGCCCCCTGGCAGGACAGCAGCAGTAACCCCACCTCGCTCGTGGGAGGACAGTTACACGGCGCCCGGGGAGGTCGCTGCACTGTAGGTAAATATCCGCGCTGCTCGAGTAGTCGCCCCCGTTTGGCTCATGAGAACTTTTCTTTTGGTGACGAACTCCCAGAGGAAGCCGCTGGTGGGAGCGAGCCGGAGGAAAGTAGAATGACCAGCCAAGCAGCAGAAGGTACGTTTCACATCTTTAAATTCCCAATTAACCCCCCTCACCTGTACAACGCCCCCCGGGCAAAGCGAGCAGGCAGCTCACTGTTCAATCCCTGCTACCACCCAAACCGGCCCCCGAGTTTCTGCTGTGGACCCGGTTGACAAAGGTGCAGGGATGATTACAGGTGTTGACTCTATGTGGCGATGGCTCCGTCTCTGTATTTGTGGTAAACAGTGGTGAGCAGGGAGGCATCGGCCGCATGCCTGACAGTCAGGGCGGCTCGGCAGTTGCGATAAAATCAAAATCCTGCCTGTGGTGCGTCCCCCGCTGGGAGGGGGTATGCCCGCCTGGTGCAGCTTATCTTCCGGTGGCCTCGGCGTCGCCTTTCATGCTGGTTTCCCGGTCTGATCACTTTGTTTTTATATGTTCGTCGGCCGGTGTTGCGACTTGTCCTCTGAGGCTGAGGGTTCCGGACCTCCCAGAACAAAAAGTGTTATTCTGCGTTGGTGTTGGGGATAATTTGAATTCTGTGGACTTGTAAATCATGCGTCGCCTCCACGCTAAAGAGCACAAGCGGCGAATGTTAGACCAAGCCCCATGAGGAAAGTAAAAGATCACTTAAGACCGATGATGTGGATGGCACAATTGTGACCGATTGTGTCCCCGTCTGACGATGCCTGCGTGGGGACCCCCCGTCCCTTTGCCTTAAATGCGGAGTGTCATGTCCCCTAATGTTGTTGCGTCCCCCAGCCAGTGGTGATGGTGTCAGTAATGTTGTGGTTGATAATTGGAATGGTTTGTGTGAGTGGGTGGAGAATCGTTCCAGCTTTTGGGGTGGGTGATGGAGTGACGGGTGTGAGTGGTTGCGCGGCTATATTGTAACATGCAGTGGGGTAAGTTGTTAATGTGGTGGGTTGCATTGGTTGGTGTCCGGTTTGCTCCCCCAGTGGCGGCCCCCCGTTAAGAGCTATGCCATTGTCTCTGCTGGGGAAGTAAGGTTTCCACATCCTCGTCTCTGGACTCTGGGGACGGCTTTTTGCAACGGCGCCTCCTGCAGGCCTTACAGAAGGGAGAAAGTGAGGACATCAATGTAAGTCTGGGCAGAGGTTTGATTGTATCGTTTTTGGGATAAGAGGCACGGCCCTTCTGCCTTCCGCGGCAAAGAGGCAGGGAGACATCATGGTCGCTCCCGACAACCCGGCGGGCCGTGTGCTACCCGTAGGAATGGTTGTGCGTCTTCGTGGCTTGGCAGTGATGTGTGTCCGCACCCCCCCCCCCCCTCGGTCACGGGTAGTTGACTGCTGCTGAAGATGGACTTCAATAGCTGCTGACATCTTTCCCTGATCCAGCCCCCCTATGGTACATCTCTGAGTTGATGTCCACTTTGTTTCGGCCGGAGTGGGCTTTGAGACTCGTCTGGTCCCCAACTATGATCTGAGATTCAACATCCCGAGTGCGGGACTTTGCTGTGCACTGCAGTGTCCCCCAGAGGCGACTCAAGAAATGACCGTTTCTTACCCGTACGAATCACTATCTTGCTTTGACATCATGACCTGATGAATCTTAATGGAGAGGTGCTAGGAATTACCCGAGAAAATCGTGACTAGTATGGTTATCTGGTCATGGGCCTGGACCTTCATTTTGAGTTGAGGCGTTCAGGTACTCAGTCGCCCACATCCCTTCATCACCTTCCTGGGAGTACGGATCCTGATCTTCTCCGGGTGCAACCTAAGCTGTTTCACAGTGCGGTGACTCCCCACACACTTTGCACGGCAAGTAAAGGGAGGACAGATGGAAATGGGAGGCAAAAAAAGAGTGCGAAGGGAGCTAAAAGAAAAGTAAATACACGCACAGAGGACAGGAAAGGAGAGAGAGAGAAAAGGGTGAGGCCAGAAAAAGAACAGAAGGAGGATTAAAGAAGGGAAAGAAGGTACAAGCACCATGTCACTCCCCGGTTCCGCATTATTGCTCGTTGTGTGTTGCTTTTCGAGAAGTCCACTCTAGCTCTCAATGTCATCCGTACAGGGCAGATAGGGTAACCTGTGTGGTGACCCTTGGTCACCCGTACAGTCTTGTGCTCTCTTTCCTTCGCTAATG
Source organism: Engystomops pustulosus (assembly GCA_019512145.1). Taxonomy (NCBI): domain Eukaryota; kingdom Metazoa; phylum Chordata; class Amphibia; order Anura; family Leptodactylidae; genus Engystomops; species Engystomops pustulosus. The sequence goes on along the minus strand of WNYA01000268.1, from coordinate 175,423 downwards.
CAGCTCAGCCCTCGCGGATGAAAGCCATGAGGCTTATCTGCTGGGGATGGACTATAGAGGCGGAGGAAGGAGGGGCCAGGAAAAAGACAGGAAAAAGACGCCTGCCCAGCTAGCGTCTAGAGAAGCAGTCAACAAGGGAGAGAGCGGGGGGGTCTCAAGGCTGCTGGTACAACCTCTTCTACATCCTGGAACCACACCGTTCCCGCTTGATGGCCCCCAGGGATGAATTACTGTGATGAGTGAGGTCAGGAGTATCGTAGAGAGAGGAAGGTGCCACTATCCTCAACTCCTCCCATTATGAGAGTTATGATGAGGATAATCGAGCGTGGCTAGATTAAATAGCGTACTCGTGGTTCCAAAAAGAATAAAATGGTAAAAAGAGGGAGGTGTAAATCTTCTCCCACGCTGACGAATGTACCACCGCCCCATGAAGTGCAACCGACCCGCCCCTCCCTCGGTCGAACCTTTAAAAATCGATTCCTGCCCTGATGGATCCTCTCCTGCCGATGGAGGGCTTAGGTGATTGTCCAGAGGGGTGGGCGAGCCTGCCGGGGTTGGTCCGATTCTCCCTGGGGAGTCAGGGTCCTCAGAGAGGACTGCGCCATATCCTGGAAGAACAGGATGAGGGGCAGGTCCTGGACTGCCCCTGAAGCATCAGAGGTTCGGGAGATGGACCATCCACCACCATATTTCCTAAAAAGGGGGTGTTTCATTTCCCGAGGGGGTGGCAAGATGGGTAAAAATAAAGCCGTCGTACTCAATCACTTCATGATGCGGCCCCACTTATTCCTTTGCCGCTTGGGCGTCCATTAATGTCGCCGAGCCTTAATCTGATGCGGCTAGATTGCGGCCCCTTTGATTTTCTCGGCCGTGTTGAAGCTGACATTTTATTTTTGCAGGAGACCAGGCTTGCCGATTTGCGGCCGTGTTTAAATCTAGAGGGAATTGGAACCCGGGCCTTCCTATGTCTCTTGGCGGCCGAGCCGTTATCGGAGTGGCGGTCCCTTTTTTTACCGCACCGGTAAATGCCGACTAGTTTATTGATTTAAATGGGGAGGTGCCTGATCCGTGATGTCCTCATGAATGGACAAGAATTCGCCTATTAACATCTATTGTCCCCCGTCCAAGTGGGACAGAATCCTTTAAATAAGGCCAGCCCTACCTTTTTACGAATCGCATGGTGGTCTTTGGAGGGTGGGACTTCAATGCTGTTCACGAGGTCCAGGAAGGTGGATGTTCCAGAGACAGCTACTTATGATATGCTTCGCACTTAATAGCATCGCTCGTGAGCCTCGTCCTGAGTGGATTCCACTCCGGCAAACATACCCCAGGCCGACACGGGGTTCCCTATTATAGGGTAGCTGTAGGATCTAAATAGACGGTGGTTTTATTTGAAAGCAGGAAGCATTTTCTTCACCAGTTTCTGTTTTTGAGGTGAGTTCTCTCGACCAACTGATTTGATTTTGTTTTCTCTGAAATGTTTACAGAGACCCCCCGATTGGAAGAGGCTACTGGAAGCTCAATTCGTTCTCTCTACCGTGAAGAAAGCGGAGATAGACAATCCCTTTAACTTCTTCCAGAGCCAGGTACCTTTGTTGGCCTTTGTAGCAGTAGTCAAGTGGTGGGAGATGCGCAAGAAAGGGTGGCGCGAGTTCTGTCCTCAGCTTCATCGGCCTCATGAGCCCTGGACAGGGACCACGCCTGTATCCAGGGCCTGAGGAGGAACTGAGCATCTCGTCTCAGACTGGAGGGTAGGTCGTGAGGACATCTCCATAGTGACCTCCCCTTGCTGAAGAGGTGTCAGTACGATAGACACGCAATCTTTGGTTTTTGAGAGGGAGTACGGGAATACCGCTTCCGCCCCGACCCTTCAGAAACTGCAAGATGTCAAGTGGAATTTTAAGTTGTCACTACTGGTTGACATTACGGGATCCCTGAAAGGTCCGATCAGGGATCTTTAGGTCGTCAGAATCCGTCTACTTCTACTCTAAACTCGCACTCTTCTTTGGGCAGAAGTATCTAGATCGGGATGTGATGTCGGCCTTTTCCTGGCTGAAACTGTCCCTGAGCCAGAGTAGACCACTTCCTTGAGGTTTGCCCGAAGTGATCGGGAAGAGAAGTTCACCTGCGATTGAAGGCTCTCCCTCAAGAAAATCCCGGTCCGGATGGCTTAAACAGCTGAGTTTATAAGCCTTTAAGGACGCCTGGTTCCCCTCTCTTGACTGAGGTATTCAATGAGTGTCCTTTCCCCTCGGGCGCTCTGCCCAAAGTCCAAATGAGGAGGTCAGCCCTGATGCTCCGTCAAAAGGTAAGGACCGATCTCTTATTGAGAACTGCGTCCCTAGCGCTTCTCAATACGGACAGAAAGTTTTGGCAAAGGTGCTGTTTAATCTGCTGGCCGCTATTTGCGCCACCGCTCCTTTCGGGGACCCAGCACTGCTCTGTTCCAGGCATGCCGCAGTACATTTGTGCTGTGCTTTGTGTCCGGGAGGCAGTGGGCAGGGCAGGCTGGAACTGAAGGGTATTGCTGCCTGGATATGGCAAAAGCCGTTTGATCGGGTTAAGCCCAGTCCCTCTGGTCTGTCCTTCCGAGGTTGGCCTCGGGGGAGTTTTGTCAATTGGCTGAAAGTTTTGTACCAGGGGCAGAGAGTTCCCTCTTGTTGAACTGTTGGATTTGGGGGGGGGGGGGGGGCCCTTTTTTGAGGTCGGGTCCCTGGTGGTTCGCCAGGGTTGTCTCTGTAGCCCACTACTGTAACGGTGTTTCGCGATCGAGACGCCATTCCTTAGGAGGGTTGATCGGGGCCGTTGGGGAGTCGGATGGATCGCAGCTACGGAGCCCACTCTAAGGGTTGTAAGCGTAGTCTGAGGATGTCACCGTTTTCCGTGTCCTCGGGATGGGAGGCCTTCAATGGGTTGTCATAGGTTTACGCACTCATAGGCTTCTGGTCCACGATCAACCCGTGTAATTGAGAAGTCTCTGTCTGGGAGAGGGAGGGTCCAGGCTTTGATCTCCGCGGACCCTTCCAGGGCCCCAGGACTCCTGCCAAGTTTCTCGGCAAATCGCATTTGGGCCAGGGGGATACCCCATGCAAAACTGGGACGGCAGGCTTAAGATCGCCGCTCAGAGGTGGACCAGTGGAAGGTTGGTCCTTTGACCCCTCAGAGAAAGGTTTAACCTGATTAAAACTACCTGCTCCCATTGCCCTGATAATCTGGGCAGTGTGTGCATGTTGCAGAACCCCTCTGGCCTCGAGTGTACAGTCTGTTCTTCTTTCTGTTCTTCAGCTGTTTATGGGGGAAAAGACTGACTTATAGAGGGAGGTTACTTACCGCACGATGGACAGGAGGGTTTTGTGTATGGTCACCCTGGTGGTGTTTCCTAGTGATACTTTCCTAAGATCATGTAGCAACCTTGCTTGAAAGAGGCTCCTCCGTGGGTATACTCCTGCCAAGGGGATGGTTTCGGCTTTCTTCCAGATTGGAGACAGGAGACAAGTGAAGGATCTCTGTACTCAGGGCATCTTCCCGCTCTTACGCTCCCCCCCGCCGGTTTCTTAGGTGACGCCGTGGGTGTCTGGAATGTGGGAGATGGACCATTTCGAGGAAAGTCCTTGACAAGAGGTTCTGTTGACCCATTTCCATAAGCCTCTGCCTCAGGATTAGCCCCAAGTCGGAATCTGTGGGTGGTTTAGGTCTTTTGAATTCCATCAGATCCCCTTGAAGTTTTTGGGACGTGACTGCGCTGCTTTCCATGGAAGCTGTGTGGTGGAGTGACAATTCTTGAAGTGTCGGAGTGCTCTGAGGAAGGGGTGTTGTCCCCGGGAGGAGTGGCGGTGGCCTTCTGGCTAGCATGGACCACTTCCTGCTTCAGCTGCCCCTTTAACAACAGAGTGTAAACCGGGTGGTCGCTTTCCACTCCATTGGCCCCGGGGTTGGCCGTCTCTCCTATGCGGTGGCCTATGGAGGCATTCAAGGCCTGGTGGCCGGGACCAGTGTCACGTTATTCCTAGTTATCCCTAGTGGTCGGTACGCACACGTGAACGCACGTTGGTTAGTATCGACGCAGCTCAAATCCCCCATCCTCCCGGTGGATGAGGTGGTTAGGAACTTCTGTGTGAACCTGGTGAAGTGCGCCTCTGTGAGTATGAGAGGCTGGTCACGGGGATGGCCTCTCTCCTTTGGAGGGTTTCTCCTTTAGTGTCCCTTTGTCTGTCATCTTCCTCTCCTGGTGTTGGGCTGAAGCGCACATAGATTTTGGTTTTGGTGTTCTGGAGTTATAGTGATGTTGGCTTTGCGGCACCGAACATGGCTTTTGTTGGTTTTGATTGATTGTTGTTATATTTTACGATTTTTATTTGTATCTGGTTTTCTTTAAAATTTTATGTGTAATACTGTAGATATGATCTATATTGTATATGTGGGGTTTTGGGACCTGTTTAGTTGGGAGGGGGATTATGTGGTGGGAGGGGGTGATGGTGGTGGATTTACGAACTACCTTGGACTCTATGACCCTGGGCACTGTCTGAACCTACTTAACGCAAACTTTGGACGTTAGACGCATGTCTGGGGGAAGGGAGGGTTCGGGCGAGGGATTTTAGTTTAGTGTCGTTTTTGTGTTATTTGTTCTTTTATATTTACACCCATAACATAAATAAACCTCACACATCTTCCCACCCACCCACCACCCTCCCCCAACCCCACAACCACCACCCAATGGGTGTGGCTGTGCTCTTGTGGGGTGGGTTGTTCTTCGCGGGTGTGGGTGGGTTTCCTCTCCTTTCTCGTCCTTTATATTTTCTTTGTGGGTGTGGCTTGTGTTGGGTGGGGGTTGTGGTCCGGAGTGTTTCCTATCATTTCGGGAGGATTGGAAGGGGAGTGTGGTACGAGTGTGAAGGGGGCTGGGACCAGCAAGTTAAGATATTGGTATATAGGTGGAATAGTGTAGATTATGTTTTGTTTGTTTGTTGATTTTTTTACTTTTATAATAAATAAAAGATCTACGGGAGTAACCAGGATCGAGTACCGGATAAGTACTTTATGCAGAGACGTTCTGTTACCACCAGCAGAATAGTGCGTGCAGCTCTGGTATTTATGACACAGCCCCCTATGAAAACAGCCTTCGTTGTGAGGCAGCGCCCTTCCGCTTCCTTTGGATGTGACTGACGGGCCTCGATTATATAGGTTCCGCTGACTGTTGCAGCCGGGCAACCATCCTGTAATATTTTTACGTTTTCCACACCAATTAACTGAAGTTGAAGCTCTGCAAATTTTTTTTTAGTGCGGCAATTAATTTCTGCCGCACACAGCGCCTGGATAATTGTTATTCCTTAATGTAATCTGTCCCGCACAAACCCAAAAACTTGTTCACGCCCAGCCCCGGACAAACGACCCTTGATGCTTCCCGTTCAATGTCAGCAGCAAATCTGCAACTGAGAAAAGTACAGACATCTACCACTATGATGCTGATTGTAGCCAAGCTCATTACAATACGGAATAATGTACCAGGTGGTCAGGCAATATCCTCTTCTTCTTTTAGCTTCAGATCTCCTTAGCTTTACAAAAAATAGCTTTTAAAATTATCAAATGAGGGCTCAGGCTTTATTACCCCTATGGAGCCCGAGCCCTCGTGCTCATTTGCATAATCTTTGAAGCCTTGTTTTTTCTTTAAACTTCCAATGCCGCGGTTTTTACGAACAACGTATCCCTTGCAAGGAGCAACACCAGTATGTATTGTTGGCTTGGTTTCCAATCCTTCCTGCCTGGTGTAGATTCCTTTTTAAATGATCATCACTGGGGGAACTTCTATAGATCTTTCTGAATGAACTATTTACGGAACTATATGTCGAAGGATCAGCTGAACAGAGTGGCGAACCGCTGGCACGGGTGGCCAGAGGTGGCACTCGACCTCTCTCATGTGGGCACCCTTCCATCGCCCCCTAGCAAGTTTACCAGACAGTACCTCAAGGCCTCTTGAAGCCCCATCAGCCCCTGACCCTAGAAGGAAGCTACAATGATAACCAAGCTTTTTTCTCCTTCTATCGTACTGTATTGGTGTCTCAGGTCCTATACAAGTTAAAGATGTGACAAGCAGGAGTAAGAAGTTAACTGCTTAAATTGTTTGCATTGGGCTTTGCAAAAAAACACAGGGTTTTGGATGTATTTGGGCACTCTGGTCTAAAAAAGGTTTGCCATCACTTACCTATAACATTTCTATAAATTTAACGGTACGAAGTTTCTGAATAGTTCGTATTAGTCCCTCTTTGCCACAGTGTTCCCAGATCTCACTGTGTGCAATTGTATGTGTGTGTGGGGCACAGGACTGATCTTCTCCGCACCACTAATGAGTTTCAGAGCGGCAGATACTAACGGGCCGAGCGCTGTGCGGATAATGGGTCCACACAGGGGGGGGTGGGGGATTACTGGGAAATAATGAATCTTCTGAGCTTTCACACGGTTCCTATAATCCTGGAACAATTACAGAAACCGATACACAAACGAGGAGACGCTTCAGCTTTCATTACATCTGGCAAAACTTCACATAATCACCCAGGCAATGACACCTGCGACAGGTCAACGAAGAGAGGAGATACCTGTCAGATACAACCCTGGGAAAGAGCATGCTATCAGAGTACAGAACTGCCAATGGAACTAAAGAATGATGCTCTGGCCGGAGGTAACGCAATCCAACACAATGCTCGCACTATCTTTTGGATGTATAGCACAGAGTGATACTCTGCATGAGATCATTCTATCTTGTTGTGTCCGCACAGACCATAAATTATCCGAGAAAAACATTGATCGATCATCTCCCACCCACACCCTCTCGCATCATCTAGTGAAATAGAAGAAATATTCATGAGACCGCGGTAATAGTATCCCCCCCGCATGAAGCGTGAGCGCAGGAGAATCTGCCAATAACTTATCAATCACGCTAACGAGGAGGAGTCAGCCAATATAGAGGGGAAGGTGCTGGGACCTGTAAGTTTTACATACAATAAGAGGTATGAGAAAGGATAATGGGCATCTATCCACGGAGAATGGTAGTACGTGCACTGTCCATATACATACATGAAAGTATACGTCCTGAACCTGGTGAAGTTGGCCCCCCCACTTGTTCAATCAAACAACTTGGTTTCAAACGTTGTGCTACGTTTGGTGCGGGTTTGGTGCAGCAGAAATTTTTTGTTTGTGCTGCCATAGTTTTTCGAGATTTTAATGAAATTCCAGAGGTCATTAGAAGGGTCAACCACCTCGCCCCCCCACATTGCCCCAAATCAAACAAAACTGGTGCCGGAACCATTCTGCTACGTTTTTGCTGGTTGTTGCTGCGCAAATTTTTGTTTGTGCTGCTTTTGTTTTTGAATATAGAACAAAAATTTAAAGTTCAAAAGGCCAGCCCCCCCCAACCACATTAACCGAATTCAACAAAACTGGTGTCAACTGGTTAGTGCTACGTTTAGTGCTGGTTTGTGCAAAGCAAAAATTTTTGTTTGGGCGCTATAATTTTTAAGGTATTTCAGGTGTTTGAGGTGCTTAGGATGAACTGGTTAAAACAAACCTAGGGTGACAACTTCCCTGGTTATGATCACAGGGGGAGGCTGGCAACACATGATCTTTGGAGAAATTAACTCTGATGACCTCTGCAAAAAAAATAATATATTAAAAAGATAGCTGCACAAACGAAATTTCTGCTGCACAAACCACACAACGTAGCACAAACGTTGACCCAATTTTGTTGATTTCACAATGTGGGGGGGGGGTCCAACTTCACACTCAGTGTAGATGTGCACTGTCCATAACATACAGGAGAAGTATACTGTCACTGTCCATATATATACAGGAAGAAAGTGTACTGTGGCACTGTCCATAATATACCTGAGAAGTGGTACGGTGCACTAACCATACATAAAGGAAAGTCGTACTGTGCCCTGTCCATATACAGACAGGCGAAGTAGTACTGTGGGCACTGTACCATATACAGTACAGAAGAAAAAAGTATTACTTGGCACTGTCCATAACATACAGAGAAAGTACTGTGCACTGTCCATATATATCGGAGAAGTAGTACTGTGCCCGGTCCTATATATATACATGGAATGGTCGATGCACTGTCCATATATACAGAGAAGAGTACTGGGCACTGTCCCCATATATATATACAGTGAAGTGGGTACTATGCCCGTCCATATTAGTACAGGAAAGTAGAACTGTGCACTGTCCAATATATACAGGAGAAGTAGTACTGTGCATGTCCATATACATACCGGAGAATGGGTACTTGCACTTCCATATATTGGACAGAGAAGTGGTACTGTCATTGATCCAGATATTACAGGAGAATGGGTACTGTGCACTTCCATATTAACAGGAGAAGTAGTATGTGAACACTGTCCATATATCTACAGGAGAAGTAGTACTGTGCACTGTCAGATATAATACAGGAGAAGTAGTCCTGTGCACTGTCCATATATATACAGGAGTAGTAACTGTGCACTTCCATATATATACAGTAAAGTAGTACTGTGCACTTCCAATATACTACCGGAGAAGTATTACTGTGCACTGTCCATATATATACAGGAGAGTATACTGTGCACTGTCCTCTACAGGAGACGTGGTTTACTGTGGCCTAACCATATACATCAGAGAAGTATACTGTGACTGTCCCATATACATACAGGAGAAGTCATTACTGTGGCACGTCCATATACTATCCAGGAGAATATACGTGGCACTGTCCATATACATACAGGAGAAGTAGTACTGGTGCACTGCCGCTATGAACATACAGGAGAAGTAGTACTGTGCACTGTCCATATATTACAAACAGGAAGTGGTACTGTGCACTCCATATTACAGGAAAGTAGTAAACTGTGCACTGTCCATCAACATACAGGAGGAAAAAGTGGTACTGTGCCTGTCCTATAATACAGTGAAGAATTGGTACTGTGCCTTGTCCCTATAATACAGAGAAGTTTACGGTGCACTTCATATAATATCAGGAGAGTCGTACTGTGCACTGTCCATATATATACAGGAAAGTAGTACTCTGGGCAATGCCCATATATTACAGAGAAGTAGACTGTGCACTGTCGCATATCTATACAGGGTATAACGGTGCCTGCCATAATAATACAGGAGAAGTAGTACTGTCACTGTCCCATATACCGGAGAAGTAGTACTGTGCACTGTCCTATATATACAGGAGAAGTGGTACGTGACCTGTCTATAATACAGTAGAAGTATACTGTGCACGGTCCATAAGATCCAAGTCGGGTAACTGTGCCTGTTCCATATATATACAGGAGACGTATACTGTGCACGTCCCTGCATATAAGAAAGTATACTTGTCACTGTCCATATAATATACAGAGAAGTGGTACTGGGCACTGTCCCTATATTACAAGGAGAGTATACTGTGCACTGTCCCTATATTACAGAGAAGTGGTACTGTGCACGTCCATATAAATCAGGAGAGTATACTGTGCACTGTCCTTATATACAGGAGAAGTGGTACTGTTCCTGTCCATAATATTATACAGGAAAGTAGTAAACTGTGGCACTTGTCCATATATAATACAGAGAGTAGTACTGGTGCACTGTCCCATTATAACAGAGAATGGTACTGTTCACTGTCCATATATATACGGAGAAGTAAGTACTGGGCACTGTCCATATATACAGGAAAGTATACTGTGGCACTGTCAGTAATAAGAGCTGGAGACTGACACCCATCAGGACTTTTGTTTCTGTGCCGGTGGTGATGCTGTACCTATGCGTATCTGTTAATCTGGCTCTGTATAGATTGTCAGCTCGTGTGATTCTCTTGTGTTGTGGCAGTAAAATCTGTCACCATATCCTGGAATTACAAATCCAGTGATCGATCATCCGTTTAGCAACAATCAATCATCAATCATATTCCATTATTACATTATGCGCGGCTGCACAGGAGTCCCGAAAGCTGCACGTGGTACTAGAGAACATCATCTAATATCCGTGATACTATGTGGCTTACAAGTAATTTTTCTTTGGTGCCGGGATTAAACTTGATTACGCCCTCCCATGCCCCCTTGTTTAAAGACACACCCCATTTTCCCAGGCCATGCCTCGTAAGTGGACAAGAGTTCAAAGAGGTTCCAAAAGCCTGAAAATTTGCAAAATCCAGTTTTTGGGCGTAAAATCAACCATCAGTTCCCTGGAAAAAAATATGTCTTAAAACATCTTCCACAATGTATCCCTGCTGTTCACTGTAGCACACCACCCTCAGCAAGTCATGGAAATAACCAGAGCATCTGGAGTTGTTTCTGATACGAGTTTGATTTGTGAGGAATGTGCAGGCTATACGCCGACGCAGGCGGCCGCGCTTTATAAACACTCGTCCTTCAATATAAGTAAACCCGAAACCATAGGTGATGATGGATGATGGCTGTAGGGAGCGCTACTGTCCCCAATAGATTCTCTCCTGAACTGTTTTGTACAATGTCTAATAACTGTCGAAAGCGGAGATAGAAGCGGGGTGTACTTGAGCTGCCGCCACCTGTTCCTGTCCTTTGAGCAGAGCCCATTCGTGCACTGCTGCCGGTATAACATTTTTCCCTCGCCACCATGACGCGGCTCAATAGTCCTGGCGGTGCGGCCATTAGCCACAAGTGAAAAAGACACTTGGAATAGAATCCCAACCAAATGGAGAGGAAAAACACCGTGCCCCTTGGGGGAGTGAACTCTCACATCTCCACTGCACCTAAGAATCTCGTCTAAGCTCATTCCAGCCCAATCTTGCATCCACAATCCCCAGCGCTACTGACCCCTGCTGGTACAGCACCATGTGCAGCATCTTGCCAGCTATAGGGGGGTGTATATGGGGTCCTGGATCAGTATTAAAGTTACTTTCCCAACGGGAAACAAGCATACACGTGAACTAATGAATGCTCTCTGGTGTGAATAGAGCGTAACCTTTGTAAAAAGTTATTTTCTTATCTTCATTGGTGTTTCTACGGCCTGTCCTGTAAAATATCCGGCCCCTTTACCTCCAGGTACCCCCAGGTACCTCCCAATCTAATTACAGTTCAGGAAAAGATACAGTGGGAATCGGATCCTAAGTATTTCTAGGCCTGTTGTACTGTTAATACGTGATGTTAGGCGCATGGAATGCCTCATAGTCGTTATAAACCCGCCGAAGAGCCCATAACATCATTATTCCAAACTGTCCCCTTTAATGGGCAGAGTTATATTTAGTGTTCCACGCAACTGGTCTTCGCAGGTTTCCGTCTGCTCGGCCTTCCTCCCACTTCTATCGAGCGTCACGTCCACCCAGGCAAATGTCGACTCGCATCTGCTGGCGCTCTCCGCAATAATTTTGCTCGGAGAATAGAGATTTGTTACAATTCACAAAAAAAAAAAAGAAACGAAAAAAATCAAAACATGCCCACTAGCTTTTCTCATAGAATGTCGAAGTCTGCCCAGAGCCCCCCCGCCCTTTCTCTGCGCAGATCAAGACAATGCCACTACCTTTTCCCATAGACTTATATGTAATAGTCCACAGATCTCCTCCTCCTTGCACGGTCGAGAGCAAACCTAACACTATCCTAGAGAAATGTAGAAAGTGATGTCAAAGCTCCCCTGCCCAGGTCACAGAGCGATAGCCCATTCATATTTAAAGTCATTGGAGATATGCCATATCGCCGGATCGAGCAAGTCTGCAAGCACAGACGAAGTTATGTGTTGTTTTTTTTGAAATGCATCCAAACTAAAGCCCAACCCTGGACTACACGTGCAACGATAAGTCAAAACACACAATTTATATTGTAATGCCAAATTAATTACAGTAAATCCGAAAGAGCCTTATTTGGGCAATGGCAGTGTGATGATTTCTGCACCTTCTTTATTGAAAATGATGTTCCCGGTGACAGTTCACCTTTAGATACAATCAAAGGGCCCATACCGTGGATCGAGTCCAAGCGCTGCATCTGAAATAGGTGCAAGATGACAGGGTCAGCGCAAGCACATGCAACAGTGCTGCAATCCCTTAAAACATGGTATAGCGCCAACACATGGCAGTTGCTTCGCTGGAGGCGTTGTCCAGTCAGGGGTGACAAACCATAAAATATAATCACCAAAACTAAACTCCAGGGTCACTGAGTGGGCCTCCGGACCTTGGGCAGGAAAAGCGGAGAAGAACCTTTGACATCTCTATAGACTTGTATGGGAGAGTGTAGTGGGTATGCTCTGTGACCTGTCAAAAAGGAGGGAAGAGCTGTGACCATCACCTATAGACTTCTATGGAGAGTGTAGTGGGTATGCTCTGGACCTTTGCAGAAGGATGGGAGGAAGCTGGTGACACACCATGACTTGTAATGGAGTGTGATGGGCCTGCTCTGTGACCTGTGCAAAAGGAGGGGAGGAGCTTGACATCACCGATAGACTTCGAGGGAATGTGTAGTGGCCATTGCTCGTGACCTCTCATTGAGGGTAGGAGCTGTGTCATCACCTCTAGACTTCTATGGGAGGGTGTAGTGTGCATGCTCTGTGACCCAACCTGTGCAAAAAGGAGGAGCTGTTACAATCACCGATAGAACTTCTATGGGGAGGGTGTAGTGGCCGGCTCTGTGACCTCTGCATGAGGGGAAGGAGCTGGTTACATCACCTATAGACTTCTATGGGAGGGTGTAGTGGGCCATTCTCTGTGGACCTTGCATAAAGGAGGGGAGGAGCTGTGACTCAACCTATGACTTCTATTGAGGGTTGTGGGGGCATTTCTTTGACCCTTGCAGAAAGGAGGGGAGGAGCTGTGATCACTAGACTTCTATGGAGGTGTAGTAGTGGCGTGCTCTGTGCCTCTGCATGAGGAGGAGAAGAGCTTGACATCACCTTAGACTTCTATGGGAGGGTGTAGTGGTATCTCTGTGACTTTCCGAAAGTAGGGAGGACTGTGACATCAACCTATAGACTTCTATGGAGGGTGTATGGGCATGTTCTGTGACCTGTGGCGAAGGAGGGAGGAATCTGTGACATCACCTTAGACTTCTAATTGGAGGTGTAGTTGTGCATGCTCTGTTACCCGTCTGCAGGGAGGAGGGGAGGAGCTGTAAATCACCTATAGACTTCTATGGGATGGTGTATGGGCAGTCTCTGTACACTCTGCTGGAGGAGGAAGTAGCTGTGACATCACCTATAGACGTTCTCCAGAAATTTTGTTTTTATAATGGTGTTGTGTTTTTTTTGCCAGGTTGTGAGCAACTTTGGCCGTGCGTGAATGTCATAGCCACACTTTATGTCAGTTGGGGATTGAGGACCGGTCTTCCTTGATTTACGCTTGCACTGCCCCCATCGTGGTCACCTGATGAGCGAGGACCGGGTTTCGCTATTTGCAGGAGCTCCTTAATGAAAGATGACAATAGCTGCGCTCGTCTTGCATGCAGGTCATACATTGTACGCCGGTCAGTATTCTGCATCTCCGGGCGCTGGCTCTCCGTCATTTGCGCTCTTATGAAGCTTAAGTACGAGCGGCAACGGTCTAGCATTACTGAGCCGCACCTCCAGTGTCCCTTTTTGCTAAGCCGCGGCCGCCCCACTCGTTTACTGCCACTTTTATTATCAGACCAAGGCAGGACAACGAATCATCTCGTCTGTAATGGCGCACAACCAGTCATCCGAGGAATAACTGGACGGATTAGGAACGCGAACTCGTTTTAGGTACTGCAAAAGAGCCGCTGACGCTTAAAGGGGAAACCTCCCTCTAAATACACAGGAAGAGTCCAGAGTCAGGAGGGTGGGGCTCAACACACGTGATGGAACTATAAGCCCTTATTATATCCACAGGAAGCAAATTATTATTCATCCGCTGATGAATCTCTACAGCGGAATAGAGAAAATCATTAACGTAATTTAATTATTGTAAACGTCTCATTGAGAACAGATGATCGCACAATACCGCACTCATTTATAACCCACCCCAATCCCCCCAACTGCCATACCAGGCCCTTAATCTGTGCAAGAGGCGGCTTCACAATCCCCTAGGCCGTCTCTCACAACCAAGATAAATGGGAGAAACACGGAAGAATAAATATGCAATATGCTATAGAGAAAGAACCAGAACAGTGCATAGAGAATCATACACTAAAGAGCACTTAATATACCGGCATACTACACCCAAAAAAAATATATAACTATGAATAATACTGGCCCCTATGGTACGGAATATAACTTCTTATTTACTTGCCCTCCCTATGTACAGGAAATATAACACTACTAATACTGCCTACGCCTCCCTATGTACAGATATACCTTATCTAATAATACTGCCCCCTATTACAAAATATAACCGCTATATAACTACTCTGCCCCCTAGGTACAGAATATCAACTTCTATAATACTAGCCCCCTATGTACAGAATTATAACTACTATACACTACTGGCCCCCCTAATGGACGGAATATACTACTATAATACTTCCACCCCCCTCACTTCAATAATCTACTACTATAATACTTCCCCCTATGTACAAGAATTAACTACTTAATACTACTGCCCCCATGGTAACAGGAATTACTACTAACTATAAACCTGCCCCCTTGTCAGGATATAACTACTATAATAACTGCCCCCGATGTACAGAAATTAACTACCTATAATACTGCCCCCTATGTACAAGAAATAACGACTAATACTGCCCCGCCCCCTTGTACAAAGCAATAGAACTACTATAATACTGGCCCCTATTTACAATAAATAACTACTAGTATCTGCCGCCCCCTATGTACAGAATATAACTACTTATAGCTGCCCCCTTGTAACAGATATAACTACTATAATACGTCTTGCCCCCCTATGTACCGAAACTATAACTACTTATAAAACTACGCCTTCTACTATAATACGGCCCCCTATGTAAGGGATTAACTACTATAATACTGCCCCCCTATGTACAAGAATATAACTACTATAAACTGGGGCCCCCTGCCCCTCTGTCCAGGAATATAACTACTATAATACACCTCCTATCGGTGAGTTTGTGTGATAGTTGAGCGTCTGAACTCCTTCTGATGTCGGAGCAGCCCCGGGCGGGCCACCGCTGGTGGGGAAGCTCCCCAAGCAATAGCCCAGGCTCAAAGGCCTAATCTGCAAATACCACCCACCACTCAAACAAGGGATGGTGTCATGCCCAAAGTTTATCTGTTACGGAAACAAATTTCAGCAGTGCAAGTTCCAGGCGAGTAGGAAATTTTTTGTGTGGACAATGAAGTAACAGCAGAATCTGTAACAAACCTACCATTGAAATTTTGATCATCTGTGGAGCATAGCAAAGTGCCTGAAAGAGTCCAAGCACGTAGTATGCAGAGTGTGCAGCCAGCCCCCATCCCCCAGGCCTCAGGTGGACAATCCACCTCCACCCCGTCAGGGCAGAGAAACTCCTTGAGAGACAGACTCCAGGAGAACCTGCAGCAGAGTTGTGGTGTCTACAGTCTTATCGCACCAGGTCGGGGGCCTGCAGCTGTGAAGGATACCAGAAAGCCAAGAAGGTCAATCAGAAATGCCACCATTGGCCGTCTCTCTTCTCTGCAAACATCCGGGACTCCATTCAGGAGATTGTGACCCCCTACAGCGACATTGCTGCAAGCCAGAAATCACAGAACTTTTTGTAAACGGGAAATCGCACAGGTCCCATATACCCAGGCAAAAGCAGTCATGGCGTATCAACTGATCCAGTACTGCAATCATGGTGCTAACAGCACCCCAGCTCCAAACTGCAGCCCCCCCAGCCTCACCGGACTCCCAGCTGGCGCTCAATCCCCCGGACTTGTCAAAGATGTAGGAATTAAAAAAACACAGAGAAAAATCTGTACCTTCAAAAGCATAATAGACTGCACTTATATGCTAAGCCAGCGAATCCAGGGAATCAGCCCTTGCTTAACAACAACTGGACTCACGGCCAAACACTTTCTGAGTTTGCTGCTTGAGATGGAGGGTCCATATGATCAGATGGGACCATTGGAGACACCTTCGGAACCATCAGAGTTTTGAGGAGACCAGGTCCCCTCATACCAGGTGTGAGACCCCACAGCCCCAGGTGAGACCCATTCTGCAGCCACTCCACTGCTGCTTTTGAGGAGGGAGACAGTTTACAAAAAAGAGCAACAACCCGCAAGTCCTCAGCAGATACAAGGCAGGTACTACTAGTCCCAGCCGTCCCTAAAGTGTACTTTACAAATCCCCACACTACCTGATAATCAGCAGTGAATGGAGGGAGACACCACAGCTTCGCCAGAGCAGCGACTGCAGGAGGCTCTCTTGGACTCTCACATGCGGACACTGTATCTTTACCCAAGGTGATTGAGCGGGACTGTGAGGTGCAGGAATACATCTGACAGGGACTGTGAATGCGTATACATTTGAGCAGACTGGGAGTCATGATTACATTTATCGGACTGTGGTGCAGGATAATGTGAGCAGGACTGTGCGTTGCAGGAATACACACTGACAGGACATTCATGGCGTGAGACACAGTCCTCATAATTAATGAAGTAGTTTGCTATATGGCCTGATATTTGCGGGAGGTCTCTGTTTATTTGCTAATCTGATGTTTCGGGTTGATAATGTCCCCGCTGAGGATCAGCCCGCACGTCTGGGCAAGCGGGTGACAACAGAGAGCCCCGAGGTTTGTGTAGGGTGCGGGACTGGTCAAACAGCTGAGGGTTCCCCCCCCTAGTCACATCACAGCAGGCCGAGCCCCATGTCCGGGTGGTCAGCACCACATGATTGTTCGGGTGGTCAGCAGCCCCATTGTCAGGTGGTCAGCGCCCATGTCCCAGCGGGTTGTCCAGGGCTCCTAGTGCGATGGTCTGCAGCCCACACATCCGCCCCCGGCGGAACAGGGGTCATAACATCAGGGAATGCGGGGAGTTGAGGTTCCGCATTTTTCTCCTCCAGTCCCATTTACCGGCCAGCCTTCGGGGGAATTTGTCCGGTTTAGGCAAGGGCTAAGAGGTCTGCCTTGACGGCGGCCCGTGTCAGGGACAGTTTGTGCACCAAGATGGTTTTCCAGCCCGCCCGACATCCTGGCATGCAAATCTTCCTGATAGACAAGGGTAATGATATCAGCCCCCCTTCCAACTCATGGTAATCTGGGACGGTTCTGGGCTCAACAACAACCCCGTTACGAGCTAGCTGAGGGTTGGAACAGTTTAGTTTCTTCCCCATCTCCAGCTACTACTGGTTGTCACCATCATGTTCTGGACCTATCATGTCCCCCTCAGGACATCATCATATGTCTCAAAGACAATTGCACCTCATGGTCAGACCTTACCAAGACCGGGATAGTATTGAATTGGCCCCGGGGGGTGGAGGTCCGGTTAAATTACATCAACACCAGAACATCACCCCACCCTCCCCCAACTCCTTCTTTAAAATCTCGGCAAAAGAGAGAAGGGTGTATGCTTCTATGGTCCGGTCAGCCAAGGCTATGCTTTAAGGTGGGAGATCCGGTCATGTGGCGATAACTGCACGCATGAAGTGCAACCCGTTCGGGGACCACGGCCATGTGAACGCCAACTTGCAAGACCATCATAATGTACCTGTGTTGTAGATCGGTCACTCCCCAGAGGGACTGCCCTATGCCGCATATATCTGTATGGGGAACCTCCCGATGAAGACCTGATGGAAGGGGCAGAGTGTACCAGATGAGGACAAGGAGTAGGATGCCCTATTGGCAGGGTCGAGCGGTACTGTGCCATAGAACCCCAGATATTAGTGGTCTGGCCCCGGACCATCCCGAGACAGTCACAGAGTGGGTGCCATGGGAGTTATTAAAGCAGTTCCAGTGCGTCCCTTCCCCTGACTGACACCACCACAAGGAAAATATATGGTGTTAAAAAGATAAGAGGACCTAGAGCCCATAAAACCGAGATGCATTGGACGCAAACCCAACCTCCCAAAAACCCCTCAAAAATAAGTCATATCCCGGCTGATTTAGTATACTGGTAACCAATAAAGTCAGTGGGTACTGTCCTAGTCGATGGGTGACGCGGAGATATATCGAAACGAAACGCATGATGGAGAGTATATGACGCCCCAGGGGGTATCCTCCCACAAAAATGAAACCCTTAATGCAGAGTCACGTCATTTTGGTCATTGGAAACTTGTAGTCAGAGATAAACTCTGACTCGACTTATGATGTGATAATCTTTTCTATTTCTTCTCATGATGGCACTTCCACCTTACTGTTGGTCACACAAATGTGATAGTAATTATGCAGAAGGACCAGACATGTCTGTGTAGCGAACATCTAAAGATACTAATTCTGATGTTTTTATTTCTTTACCGGAGACCCTTTAATAAACACCTTGGGTCTCATACGGAGGCCGAAGCGATTTTTGCTCATACATGGAGTACTACTATGTGTACTCTGCTCATTGACATGGCATACAATGGTTTTACCTGCTCATTACATGGCGTATTACTATGTGTACCATGAATCATTACATGGCGTCACTACTATGTTAACCTGAATCTTACCATGGGTACTACTATGTGACCCTGTCATTACATGGCATACTACTATGTGTACCCTGCTCATTACATGGCCTACGTACGATGTGACCGCTCATTAACATGGCGTTACTCATATGGGTACACGGCTCCTCATTACCTGCCCTACTACTTGGTTGTACCCTGCTCATTACCTGACTATTACTACATTTACTCAACTCGGAGAAGACGAGGGTAAGTGGAGAGATGATTCAAGGACGGGAAATGCGAATGGAGAGAAGACTGCCTATAAATACAGGGATAAGGCGGGGACAGTAGTACTTGTGTGGTTTGAAAGCAAAGAACCAGCACTCCTGAGGTCTCTTAGGCAAAGGTAGGCAACAAAATAACAAACGAGAGGAAGGATTGAGAGCAAAACGGGGAAGGTTTGGGGGGGTTAAATATAGGAACTAATAGTCCACAGAGAGATGCATCCCCCATTACCTACACGATGGTGACCTCTCTCTCATAGGCAGCATTTATACACCTAATACCACAACCTGAACAATTATATACCATATTCTATCTAGATCCTGAGTATGCCAATAAAATGCTTGATGAAGAAGAAACGTCACCCCCCCCCAACATCTCTTTTGGTACGCCTCAACCATCCCCTGCCCATTTTCTGCGAGCAATCCAAGCAACTCCTTGCCATGCTATGGGGAAAATAACAATCCCCTTGGCAGTCCTTTTTTTGGACATTCAAAACATACCCTGGCCAAAGAAGGGGGAACAATCAACTCCATTCAACGGGAAAAAGACTATGGGAACAATCCCTACATAAAAGGGACCCTCATCTCGGGAACAAGACGCCTCCCCTTGAACATCATATGGGAACAATACAGCCATCCACTGCCCCATACTATGGGAACAATCACGCCATACCCTTGCCCCTCCTTGGGAACAATCCCTCCATCCCTTCGGCCCCTCCTATGGGAACAATCCCTCCATCCCACTATGTTCCCTCCTTGGGAACAATCCTCCATCCTCTTGCACCTCTATGGGAAACATCCCTCCATCCCTTGGCCCCCCTCGGGAACAATCCCTCCATCCCTTGTCCTCCTATGGGAAACAATCCCTCCATCCCTTGCCCATCCTCTGGGACACACACAATCCATCAATCCCCTCGCCCCTCCTCTGGGAACAATTCCCCCCCCCCCCCCCCCCCCCCTTTTCACCCCCCATACCTTGGCCCCTCTCTGGGACCAATCCCTCCATCCCCTGGACCCCCTCCTTGGGAACCATCCCCTCCTCCCCCCGGCCCCCTCCTCTGGGAACATACCGCCATCCCCTTCTGCCCCTCCCGTGGGAACAATCCCTCCATCCCTGGGCACCCGCATATGGGAACAATCCCCCATCCCCTTGCCCCTCCTTCTGGGAACAATCCTCAATCCCCTCGCCCTCCTCTGGAAACAATCCCCATCCCCGCCCCCTCCTCTTGTGGAACAATCCCCCATCACTGGCCCTCCTATGGGAACAATCCCTACCATCCCTTGGCCCCTCTTGGGAAAAATCACTCCATTTCCCTTGCACCACCTCCCTATGGGAACACACTTCCCCCATACCACACCGCCCACACCTTCCCGGCCCCCTCCTTCCGCACCGCAATCTACGCATGGCATCGCCAACCGCCTGAGGCGGGAAAAAAATCCCTCCAGTCACCAATGGGAGCCACCTCCTCCTCGGGAACAATTCCCATGCAATGCCCCGTATGCCCATCCTCAAAGTGGAAGCAATACCGGAACATCACTTGCCCCTCCTCTAAGGTGGAGCTAATCCGAGAAACCCACTGGACCAGCCGAGATCTAGACAGAGCGGATTATGACATAGATCCTACATAGGCTAGAAGAGAGCCCAGGTGGACCATTTTTAACTTTCAGACGCTCGACGCCCATCCTAGCTCCCATCGCAGCCCCGAGAAGCGGGGCTCAATTCCAGCAGAACTGAATACTGACCCTCCCTCCCAGCCCGTTAGAGTACGACACGGTGATCACACAGCCGGACGAGAGGACGAGAGCAATTCGCGGCAAACCTTTGGCAGTCTGGCTCACAAGGAAGACATAGACTGAGGCAGCCTACAAGGCGGAGATAAATACGCCGGAAGAGCGAGCGGATTAGCGGATAACCGCACTCGGCACGCTTGATTTCCGCAGCAGAAGCAGAACCACATAGACGAAGGGCCAACCACAGCTTCTCACTAGGATTGCAGTCAATACGAGAAGCTTCCTCCCGACAAGAGAGGGCGACGTGGTAAAAACAACCTAAAATCCGACTCCCCCCCAAGGGAACAATCCCTCCATAACATGTGCCCTTCCTCTGGGCAACCATGAAAAGGTAAAACAAATCCACACTCCATCCCCATAAGGGCAAACAGGAGCAAATAAAAGAGAAAACAAACCAGGTAAGACGGAACGAAAACACGAGCCCCAAAACTACTCGTTACACAAAGGGAACAATCCTCAATAACATTGCCCTTCTCTGCTGGAAACGCACCTCCGCTCCATCCACTCCGCCCTCATCTCACCTATAAGAGGGAACAAACTCCCGCCATCCACGATGCCACAGCCCCATACTCTAGGGAACAAACCATCCCATCCATCTAAGATGGACCCTAATTCGGAGAAGACAAATCCATCCATGCCCAATCGGAACACTCCTCTCGGGACAATCCCCGCCATCACCTGTCTGCCCATCCTTGGGAACAAACCTCCAAATCACATATGGAACAGCACCTTATACCCCTAAGAGTGGTCGAGAACGAGGGAACACATACTAAGCAAGGCAACTCTTTGCCACCTTACCCCTTAGGGAAAATCCCGCCATGACCCCTTGCCCGTTCCTCATAGGGAAACAATCCCGACAAGTAAAGTAACCGAGACTTCCACAGCAGCCATCACCGTTAGTAGGCTCATGAATGGGCAGAAACACAAGCCCGACATCCACACCATTATTGCTTTTCCATATGGGAAACAACACCCTATCGATTGTCAAAAAAGCAAAAATTCACATAGAAAAAAAACGTGAAACGAAGAAACATCGGGGAAACAAGGCGAAAACAAGAAAAAGCCAGTTTACATAAGCAGGCAGGGGAACGCAACCACGCACATGAAGACTGAACCAGAGAACCGTGAACAGCACACTGTCCATCTCACGAACGAACGCGAGGGAGAAAAAAGAAAAGGCACACAAGGATGCCACATAACCCCAGGCGTAGACAGAACACGGAACTCCTCTAGGGGAACCAATCAACGGACAGAACCGGCCGACAATGAAAAGCGAACGGGCTGGGGGAGCATCAACATCCGAGCGCCAGGCGCGGGAATGTACCACATGAATATCGAAGTGGAACAAAGTCCCAAGACTACAGGAAGAATCACTCGAGCAGCTAGGTTACACATCAGCCAATACATTTATATCCCCTAGAAGGTGGCGAATGAACGACCCTCCTAGAAAGAAGCAACGCGGTACCAAGAAATACGTATGAAGGAAAGGTCGGGGGAAGACCAATGCAAGCAGGGGGTGCACGGATGGAATAATAGGCAAACGGGAAGGACGGCGAGGAGAAGCACAAGAGGGATAGGAAAAAAGTCAATTGATAGACAATGGAGACAGGAAAAAGAGGATCGTGGGAGGGTGAACTTATAAAAAACGGACCGGGGTGAAAAAACCGACCTATAGGAGGAAGCCAGTAAGTGCAAAAAAACCCATCCTCTGGTTCCGAAACCCCCCAACCAGCTATTCCCCCCCCCACTCCACTTGTACCACTCCAACGTTTACCAACTTAAGCTGAGTTGCTATTTCATGCAGCTGGGTTGTATCGACTCTCTCCTACGGTATTAAGAGCCTTTAAATACCTCACAATTTTGTAGTCCAGCGCCATCCTGTCAGAACACAGACAGCCCGGAGCTGCGTTAACTGGAAGAAAGATATAAACGATCATTAAACAGCCTGCGAACAAAATAACCAGGAACGGGGGGCCGGATAATTTCTCCACCACCACCTGAAAAAACAGGACCAAAACAGATGCTCCTTTACTACAGGTACATGCCCCCGGAGAAGACCAAAAACATAATGCGCCCGCCGTCACAACGAGTGCCTTACATCTAGGTTCACAGGCCGATGAAGGGCGACCGTTTCAATCAGCCAGATCAGGGGTAACTACCTGATGACATATATTACATTCCACAGCATAACGGCTACAAAGTTGAAGGATTCATTAGTCAATAGCCTCTAGTCGGAGATCATAGCTTAGCCCTATGGGAATAGTTAGTAGTGTTATGATGATATATGGAAACTGTTTGATCAAATTCATACTGGATAAAAATGTTGGCCAGAACGCACGCGGTTTACCGATGTAATATATCGATTCCTCAGCAATAAAGAACACAAATCCGTGAGTAGGGCGAGCATCAACGAACGACAGCGGCATCTTTTTTAATTGCAGCTGTCCGAGCTGAAATCGGGCGAAAAAAGCGTCCTAAAATTAAAGTAGAGCCACGACCAGTGTAAAGAAACAAGAAAAAAAAAAATGGACGGAATAGGCAAATGTAAGGATCCTGAGAAGGGGCCGAGAGCATGATGGGGGGCTACTGAAGGGTCGGTTGAGCGGGGAGACATCTAAATTGATATCCATGGGTGTTCCTCGCCCATCAGAAATGAAAGGGGGGAGCGACCTAATCGACTACTACTGTCAAAAAAAAGCTGCATGTCAGCGGAGATATTCCTTTGTACTGTGAAGTGGCAAAAAAAATGATTGTATTGTGTTGCCTGCTATGGAATGTTCCACCTAAGCTACCAACTAAAAGAGCCAAAAAAACTCGTAAGCCAAAAAACTCTATTGTAAAACTAGAAAGCCATTGTATAGTCTTCGGGAGCCTTGGGCCTGATCACGATGAGGCGAACCCAGAAGGGACAGTGGTAACACCGAGCGCCACGAGCGGATAAATAGCGGAAACAATACGGTACTAAAGGCCCGAAAGAATATAAAGTAGAAGATAGCTCGAAAGCATTGCCACGATTGGCTTTCAGAAACGAACTGGATAAGAGACATAATGATGACCTCACTTCCTGAATAAATCTGCAATCTGGAATCGTGATGCGGGGTCCACATGCCTACCGTTAACCACTGCGAAATATAAAATCTATCAAACACCCCACAAGAATAGCCATATCTTCCTGGTCACATGTACCCACATGTAAAATATACAAGCTGTAACAATAAAGTGTCTAGGTCACATGATCCGCAGAGCAGGTCCAGGTATACACTTTGTGTAACGAGAAGAAGCAGATGAACATTTTATAAGTACATGATACAGCGAAGAACGTGACGACACAAGCCATTCAGCGGAACAGTACCGGAAAATGCTATGAGTCTCACATCTCATAATCCAGAATACTAATAAGCTGGCTGAGACAGATTTGGACTATCCCAACAACAATCTCATAGTACTCTCTATTTTTCTATAATCCGGAAAGAGGACAGGAAAATGACAACGCACCAGGTACTACTTGGCAACGCGACCAACGGCCACCAAGGCACTAACAAAGTTCACTGGCATCCCCTCTCATGGAAATCAACTCTGATAATCGAGCCTCTGCATCCGGATCATAGACATACTACATCATCATCCCGGCCATAGCGTCTCAAGTAGCGGTCTGCATCCACCCCCCGGACGCCATTGCTTGTCCCAAGTGGACCCTTTCCTCTACAATAATTACTGCTGAGGAAACGCAAACTTGCCGCACGATCAATAATTATATGTCATCAAGCCGAGAGGATGGCAGTCTGGGCGTTCAAAGGGCAAATAAAATGCTAATGAGCACACAGCACGCATATTATATAATGGCACTTTAATAAACAGAGCAGAATAATAATACACAGGAGCTGCAAAAGGGTGAGGCAAGGGATTGTATACCCTGTACAGGCACCTCTCACCCAGCATGAATGGCTGTGATAACAGAGAATAAAATTAGATTGGTATCCCCTGTACAGTCACCTACTCCCAGCATGTCAATGGCTGTGAAAACAGAGAGAATAATCGTGGTAGCCCCTGTCACAGTCACATATTCCCCAGGACCTGTAATGGCTGATCAACAGAGAGGAATAGATTGATCCCCATGTAACAGTCACCTATCCCGGGATTGTAATGGCTGATAACCGAGAGTATAGATGTTCTAAATCCCTCCCCCCTGTAACAGTCACCTCTCCCCGCCGGATGTAAGACTGAACAGAGAATAGATTGTATCCCCCCCGTAAGCTCCTCTCCGGGATGTATGGTTCAGGAAGAATAGTTGTTTCCCCCCCTGTCACAGTCTAAATACAGTCCGATGTAATGGCTGATAAAGAGAGTAATGGATGGTACACCCCCCTGTTCAGTCCTCTCCCCAGATGTAATGGATAAACAGGGTAATAATTGTATCCCCCTTGTCCACAGTAGCTCTCTCCCCGGGATTTAATGGGCTGATAACAGAGAGTAATAGATTGTATCCCCCGTTACAGTCTCCCTCTCGCCCGGATGTAATGGCTGATAACAGAGAGTTAATAGATTGATAAGGCAATATCCCCCCCCCCCCTGTACAAGTCTCCTCTTCCCGGCGGATGTAATGTTGCGAACCAGAGATACTAGATTGTATCCCCAGTACATTCACCTCTCGCCCGGGATGGTAATGGCTGATAACAGAGAGTATATGGATTATCCCCCCCTGTACCAGTCTCCTCTCCACGGGATTGTAAATGTGCTAAACAAGAAGTAATAGATTGTATCCCCGTGTACAGTCTCCTCTCCGGGTGACTGAAGGGCTGATACAGAAGTGTAAGTAGATTGTAATAGATTGTCATTCATCGGGGAGGGGAGGAGGATCATGTACACGCGGGCGGGGGGGATACAATCTATTACTCTCCATATCAGCCATTTAAATCCGGGGGAGAGAGACAGGTACAGGGGGGGGTACAATCTATTACTCTCTGTTATCAGCCATTTACATCCCGGGAGGAGGAGACTGTACAGGGGGATACAATCTATTACTCTCCATTATCAGCCATTACATCCCGGGGAGAGGAGACTGTACAGGGGGGGGATTACAATCTATTACTCTCTGTATCAGCCATTACATCCCGGGGAGAGGAGACTGTACAGGGGGGGCGGATAACATCTATATCTGTTATCAGCCATTAATCCCGGGGAGAGGGGACTGTACAGGGGATACAATCTATTACTCTCTGTTATCAGCATTACACCCCGGGGAGAGGAGAATGTACAATGGGGGATACCAATCTCATTACTCTCTGTATCAGCCAATTACATCCCGCCGGGAGAGGAGACGTTACAGGGGGATACAATCTATTACTATCTGTTATCAGCCATTACACATCCAGGGGAGAGGAGACTGTACAGGGGAGGTATACAATCTATTACCTCTGTTATCAGCCATTACATCCGGGGAGAGAGATGTACAGGGGGAGTAACAATCTATTAATCTCTGTTATCAGCCATTCCCCCGGGGTGAGGAGGCACGTACAGGGGGGGATACAATCTATTACTCTCTGTTATCAGCCATTAATCCCGGAGTGAGAGAAGGAGATGTGCAGGGGATACAATCTATACTCGTCTTATCAGCCATAACCCCGGGGAGAGGAGGACTGTACAGGGGGGGATGTACCAATCTATTGACTCCTTCTGTATCAGCCATTACATCGGGGGGGGGAGGGTGACACAGGAGAGGGATACAATCTATTACTCTCTGTTATCAGCCATTACCACGGGGGAGGGAGATGTCTACAGGGGCGAACAATCTATTACTCTTGTGTCAGCCATTCATCACCCCGGAGAGGGACTGTACAGGGGGGGGGATACAATCTATTACTTCCTTGTTTAGCCATTTACAACCGGGGAGAGGAGACTGTACAGGGGGGGATACAATCTATACTCTCTGTTATCAGCCATTATATCCGGGGAGAGGAGACTGTACAGGGGGATACAATCTATATCTCTGTATCAGCCATTACATCCAGGGGAGAGGAGACTGTACAGGGGGGGGGGCGGGGGGGATATGGGGGATACAATCTATTACTCTCTGTTATCAGCCATTACACACCGGGCGATGGAGCGGAGACCTGTACGGGGGGGAACAACTATTACTCTTGTTATCAGCCATTAATCCCGGGGAGAGAGCTTGTGGACGGGGGGAACAAATTAGTACTCTGTTATAGCCATTACATCTGGGGAGAGGAGACTGACAGGGGGGATACACATATTACTCTGCGATCAGCCATTACATCTGGGGAGATGTGACTGTACAGGGGGGAACAATAGTATCTCTGTATCAGACTTACCATCCGGGCAGAGGAACTCTACAGGGGGGGATACAATCTATTCGTCGTTACTTCAGTCATTACATCCCGGGGGAGAGGGGGGAGCTGTTACAGGGGGGGGGATTTTAGGATACAATCATAGCTCTGGTTATTCAGATTAATCGGGGAGAGAGGATTGTTACCGGGGGACATCTATTACTCTCTGTTATCAGCCATTACATCCCGGGGAGAGGTGACTGTACAGGGGGAGGGATACAATCTATTACTCTCTGTTATCAGCCATTACATCCCGGGGAGAGGTGACTGTACAGGGGGATACAATCTATTACTCTCTGTTATCAGCCATTACATCCTGGGGATAGGTGACTGTACAGGGGGATACAATCTATTATTCTCTGTTATCAGCCATTACATGCTGGGGAGAGGTGACTGTACAGGGGATACAATCTATTATTCTCTGTTATCAGCCATTACATGCTGGGGAGAGGTGACTGTACAGGGGATACAATCCCTTGCTCACCCTTTTGCAGCTCCTGTGTATTATTATTCTTTATGGAAGTGAAAAATATGTATTGGTTGCTGCTTGGGCTGTCCACTTAGAGTAAAAATGTAACCCAAAACTCTATTAAATAGCCATTGTATGTTCTGTAGCCTTGGGACCTGGATCTGCACATGACCTTGTTTGGTGTCACCACCGTGCCCCCATATTACTCTCCCGGGACGAATATCATAGCCAGATATTTGGCTTCCATCGATTTGGTTCGAATGTTCTAAATGAGACATAATGTGACATCACTATAACTCGCATTGGATCGTGTATCGCGGGTCAACATGACACGTCCCCTGGGATAAAATCTATCAAACCCCCCACAAGATAGAATATCTCCTGGTCACATGACCCACATTAAAATAACAATTTAACACTAAGTGTCCTGTCACATGACCGCAGCATTCCAAGTATACATGTTAACGAGAATAATCAGATTATACATTTTATAAGTCATTATAAACATCGAGAAGTGAAGCCAAGCATCAGCGGCCAGTACCGAAACGCTTGTCTATGGTCTCCATCTCATAATCCAGAAATATCTAATAATCTGGCTGAGCCGAGTTTGACTCTCCCAAATCTCATAGATACTCTCTCTTTTTCTATCATCCTTATATCTGACTCCAATGCAGGCAACAGCGAGGCACTAATCAAGTTCATTGCATCCTCTCATGGCTCACCTTGATATGAGCCTCTGCATCCGGATCATAGACCGATATACCTCATCATGGTGCGGCTCAAGGTAAGGTTCTGATCCACCCCCGGCCATCCATTGTTGTCCTCCTTTGGAACATTTACCTAATAATTACTACTGCCTGAGGAAAGCAATGGCAGCAATCATCATTATATGTCATCAAGGCGAGAGGATGTCATCTGGGGTCAAAGGGCCTAAAATGCTCATGACAACAGAACCGCAATCATTAATATGGGCACCTTATAATAAACAGACAAGAATAATCATCCAGGAGCTGCAAGGGTGAGCAGGATTGTATCCCCTGTACAGTCACCTCTCCCCAGCATGTAATGGGCTGCTAACTAGAATAATAGATGTTCTATCCCCTGTACAGTCACCTCTCCCACCTGGTAATGCTGATACCGAGAATAATAGATGTGTATCCCCCTGTACAGTCACCGTTCCCCAGATGTAATTTGCTTGATAACATAGAGTATAGATTGTATCCCCCTGTACAGTCCACCTCTCCCCGGGATGTAATGGCTGATAACAGAGATTAATAGATTGTATCCCTCCCCCTGTACAGGTCCCCCTCTCCCGCGGGATTTTAATGTCTGATAACAGAGAGTCATAGATGGTATCCCCCCCAATGTACAGAGTCTCCTCTCCCCGGGTGTAATGGCTGATAACAGATAGTAATAGATTGTATCCCCCCCCCCTGTACAGCTCTCTCTCCCCTGGATGTGAATGGCTGATAACAGAGAGTATAGATTGTATCCCCCCGCTGTACAGTCTCCGTCTCCCTCAGGATGTAAATGGCTGATACAGAGAGTAATAGATTGTGTATCCCCCCTGTAACATTCTCCTCCTCTCCCCGGGATTTAATGGCTGCTACCAGGAGAGTTAAATAGATTGTATCCCCCCCCCTGTACAGTCCCTCTCCCCCTGATGTAAATGGACTGATACCAGAGATAATAGATTGTTTCCACCCCCTCCTGTCATTCTCCCTCCCCGGGGTGGTAAATGGCTGATAACAGAGAGTAATAGTTCGTATCCCCTGTCAGTCACCCTCCCCGGGATGTAATGGCTGATACCAGAGAGTAATAGATGTATCCCCCCCTGTACAGCCGGCTCCTCTCCCCGGTATGTTAAATGCTGATAACAAGAGTACTAGATGTATCCCCCCTGTACAGTCTCCCTCTCACCCGGGATATAATGGCTATAACAAGAGTAATAGATTGTATCCCCCCTGTACAGTCCTCCTTCCCCGGGTGTAATGGCTGATAACAGAGAGTAATAGATTGTTACCCCCCCCCCCCCCCTGTACATCTCTCTCCCCCCCGTGATGTAAGGAGCTGACAACAGAGAGTAATAGATTGTAATCCCTGTACATTCACCTCTCCCCGGGATGTAAGGCTGATAACAGATAGTATGAGAATTGTATCCACCCCCCTGGGACGTCTCCTCTCCTCCCGGGGGTTTAATGGCTGATCACAAGAGTAAGAGATGGTATCCCATGTACAGTCAACCTCTCCGCCGGGGTGGTAATGGCTGATAACAGGAAGTATAGATTGTATCCCCCTGTACAGTCCTCCTCTCCCCGGATTAATGGCTGAAACAGAGATTATAGATTGTATCCCCCCCCCCCCCTGTACAGTCTCCTCTCCCCTGGATGTAATGGCTGAGTAACATAGAGTAATAGATTGTATCCCCCCCCCGTACAGTCCTCCCTCTCCCCTGGGTGTAATGGCGCTTGGATAATGAGAGTAATAGATTGTAATCCCCCTGTCAGTCTCCTCTCCGGGATGGTAAATGGCTGATAACAGAGAGTAATAGATTGTATCCCCCTGTACTGTCTCCTCACCCCCAGGATTACAATGGCTGATACGAGAGTAATAGATTGTATCCCCCTGTACAGTCCCCTCCCTCTCCCCGGGTGTAATGGCTGATAACAGAGAGTTACAATCCCTTGCTCACCCTTTTGCAGCTCCTGTGTATTATTATTCTTGCTCTGTTTATTATAAGGTGCCATTATTAATATTGCGGTGCTGTTGCTCATTAGCATTTTATGCCCTTTGACCCCAGACTGACATTCCTCTCTGCTTGATGACATATAATTATGATCTGCTGCATTTGCTTCCTCAGCAGTAATTATTAGAGTAAATGTTCCACTGGAGGACAACAATGGCGGCCGGGGGTGGATCAGACCCTACTTGAGACGCTACCATGATGAGGTATATGTCTATGATCCGGATGCAGAGGCTCATATCAGAGGTGATGCCATGAGAGGGATGCAATGAACTTTGCTTAGTGCCTCGCTGTTGCCTTGCATTGGACTGTCAGATATTAAGGATTATAGAAAAAATAGAGAGTATCTATGAGATTTTGGGAGAGTCCAAAATCTGTCTCAGCCAGATTATTAGATATTCTGGATTATGAGATGTGAGACCATAGCAGTTTCCGGTACTGGCGCTGATGCTTGGCTTCACTTCTCGCTGTATCATGTACTTATAAAATGTATAATCTGATTCTTCTCGTTACATTGTATACTCTGGATAGGACTGCTGCGGATCATGTGACCTGACACTTATTGTTACATTGTATATTTTACATGTGGGTCATGTGACCAGGAGATATTTCTATTCTTGTGGGGTGTTTGATAGATTTTATCCAGGGTTACGGTGTCATGTGACCCGCGATACACGATCCAATGCAGAGTTATTAGTGATGTCATCATTATGTCTCATTAGCACATTCTGAACCAAATCGATGGAAGCTCAAATATCTGCTATGATATTCTGTCCCGGGAGTAATATGGGGGCACGGTGACACCAACAAGGTCATGTGCAGATCAGCCCAAGGCTACAGAACATACAATGGCTTATTTTAATAGAGTTTTTGGTTACATTTTTACTCTAGTGACAGCCCAAGCAGCAACACAATACATATTTTTCCACTTCCATAAAGGAACGCCATGAATGCAGCTTTGGTTGGGAGTAGAGCAGATACTAAACACTGCATGTAATGAGGGCGAGGAACACCATGATAAATTTAGATGGCTCCCCATCACAGACCCTATAGGGCCCCCCATCAGCTCTCGCCCCTTCTCAGGATCCTGACGCCGGCCGCCATGTTTGTTTTCGTGGTTGACACTGATGCGCTACTTAATAATTTATGAACTTGTCGCCCTGATATTCAGCTCCTGACAGCTGCATTAATAAAAGATGCCGCCGAGTGTGAGGAATTAAGATATATTAAAAGCGTAAACCGCGGCAACATTATCATAAATTATCAAACATTTCCATAAATCATCAGAAAAATAATTAACTATTCCGATAAACGAGGATCCGACACTATTTACATAATGATCCTGAAACTTTGACGTTATGCTGTGGATTGTAATATATGTCAGCAGGTAGTTACCCTGATCGGGGCTGATTGAAACGGTCGCCCTTCAGCGGCCTGGGAAAGTCGGGTAGGACTGTTGTGACGGCGGCCATGTTGTCTGCCGGGGGCATGTACCTGTATAAAGGAGCATCTGTTTTGGTCTGGTTTTCAGTGGTGGTGGAGACATTAGCGCCCCCCGTCCTGTGATTGTCGTCAGCTGTTAATTATCTTTATATCTTCTCCAGTAACGCAGCTCCGGGCTGTGCAATGTGTCTGACAGGATGGAGCTGACTTACAAATTGTGAGGTATTTAAGGCTCATTAATACCTTATTATATATTCTGATAACAACCTGCATGAAATAGCAACTCAGCTAGTTGGAAAGTGGAGTGTACCAAGTGGAGGGGGGGGGGGAAATACTGGGGCGAACCAAGAGGAGGGGTGGGGCAATGACTGGAGCATACTTAGTAGTGGGGCCAAAGATAAGAGTGGAATGTACCAATTGAAGGGGCAAGGGGATTACTGGAGCGTTCCAAGAAGAAGGACGGGGGTAAGAGTGGAGCGTACCAGGAGGAGGGGAGTAAGAGTGCTGATGTGTACCTAGCTCGATCCTGGCTGGATTGTTCCAAGAGTAGGGACAGAGAGAAGGATGGATTGTTCCAAAAGAAAGGGCGAGGGGATGGCGGGATTGTTCCCAGAGGAGGGGCAAGGGGATGGCGGGATTGTTCCCAGAGGAGGGGCAAGGGGATGGCGGGATTGTTCCCAGAGGAAGGGCAAGGGGATGGAGGGATTGTTCCCAGAGGAGGGGCCAGCGGATGGAGGGATTGTTCCCAGAGGAGGGGCCAGCGGTTGGAGGGATTGTTCCCAGAGGAGGGGCAAGGGGATGTCGGGATTGTTCCCAGAGGAGGGGCGAGGGGATGGAGGGATTGTTCCCAGAGGAAGGGCAAGGGGATGGCGGGATTGTTCCCAGAGGAAGGGCAAGGGGATGGAGGGATTGTTCCCAGAGGAGGGGCAAGGGGATGGAGGGATTGTTCCCAGAGGAGGGGCGAGGGGATGGAGGGATTGTTCCCAGAGGAGGGGCCAGGGGATGGAGGGATTGTTCCCAGAGGAGGGGCGAGGGGATGGAGGGATTGTTCCCAGAGGAGGGGCAAGGGGATGGCGGGATTGTTCCCAGAGGAGGGGCCAGGGGATGGAGGGATTGTTCCCAGAGGAGGGGCAAGGGGATGGAGGGATTGTTCCCAGAGGAGGGGCCAGGGGATGGAGGGATTGTTCCCAGAGGAGGGGCCAGGGGATGGAGGGATTGTTCCCAAAGGAGGGGCCAGGGGATGGGGGATTGTTCCAAAAAAGGAAGGCCAAGGGGATTGTTGGATTGTCCCAAGAGAATGGGCAAGGAGTTGCTGGATTGCTCGCAGAAAAGGGGCAAGGGGATGGTTGAAGCGTACCAAAAGAGGATGGGGGGGGGGGTGACTGGAGCTTATCAAGCAGTGATGGATAAAATCAGGATCTAGATAGAAATATAGTATATAATTGGTTTCAGGTTGTGGTATATAGGTGTATAAATGCTGCCTATGAGAGAGAGGTCACCATCGTGTATGGTATGGGGGATGCATCTCTCTGTGGACTATTAGTTCCTATATTTAACCCCCCCAAACCTTCCCCGTGTATCTCTCAATCCTTCTCTATGTTGTTATGTTGTTGCCTACATGGATAAGAGACCTCAGGAGTTCTGGTTCTTTGCTTCACCAAACAAGTGACTGCCTTATCCTGTATTTATAGGCGTCTTCTCTCCATGTCCATCAGTATAATATATCCACTTAACATAGCTGCTATAAGTGGAGTAAATGTAGTAAATAGTCAGGTAATGAGCAGGGTACACATAGTAGTAGGGCAGGTAATGAGGAGCAGGGTACACATAGTAGTACGCCATGTAATGAGCAGGGTACACATAGTAGTATGCCATGTAATGAGCAGGGTACACATAGTAGTACGCCATGTAATGAGCAGGGTACACATAGTAGTACGCCATGTAATGAGCAGGGTACACATAGTAGTACGCCATGTAATGAGCAGGGTACACATAGTAGTATGCCATGTAATGAGCAGGGTACACATAGTAGTATGCCATGTAATGAGCAGGGTACACATAGTAGTACGCCATGTAATGCGCAGGGTACACATAGTAGTAGGGCAGGTAATGCGCAGGGTACACATACCATAGCACTGCATCCACAGCACGCCCTCATCCAGAGCACTCGCTCCACAGCCACGCCCTCATCAGAAGCACCTTCAGAATCACAGCCACGCCCTCTACCGACACTGCATCCACAGCCACGCCCTCATCCAGAGCACTGCATCCACAGCCACGCCCTCATCCAGAGCACTGCTGCCACGCCCTCATCCAGAGCACTGCTGCCACGCCCTCATCCAGAGCACTGCATCCACAGCCACGCCCTCACCAAGAGTAGACCTCTGCATCCACAGCCACACTCTCACCAAGAGTAGACCTCTGCAGCCACGCCCTCATCCAGAGCACTGCATCCATGTGATTTTGTGTCACCAACCACAGTTACAGCCTGAGATCTACTGATAGATCTGATGACATTGTCTGATGACTAAGGTTGCACCAATGAGATATTCTGATGACTACACTAACCAATGACCTCAGGTTACCTTGATGTTGCCATTACCTCTCAAATGAATATACACGATGCATGTAACAACACCTCAGCTTTGTGTAATCCTTCTAGAACTCTCAAGCCATTATGAGGCTGAGGCACAGGATGCCTTTATACTACTTTGTAGGTACCCCACGATGTTTGTACCTTCTGCAGTATCAGGTTCCCCCAATAATCTGCACAGCTTATGATACCCCTCCACGGATGACGGAAGGGGGAACTGATGCTCACAGAAACCCCCATCCTGAAAAATACCTGTCCATCACAGGCATAGACCCACCTACAATCCAGTATGGGGAGCACTGATGTGCAAGTGGCGAGCGATCAATGCACAATGCACAAATTAATTAGTTAGTAATAGAGAGGCACTGATGATGTCATAACATGGTCTCTGTGTAGGATGCTGGGGAATTACATCCATCATATGAGTTTTGGGGGGGTTTTGATGGATTGTTGAACTGCAGCTCGTTGAAGCGAACTGTAGTAAAGGATATATATAAATGTATATGACGCAAGCTCGGATGTGCCGGAAGTAGTAGTGACAATGTGACTGCCATCTAAGTAGATGAATTCTAGGCAGATGGGGGATCAAACCTAAACATTCCAACTGTTTATGCTACTATAATCCTAGCATCGCTCGAGTCGCTTGTGTGGATTGTCTGAGTACGTCCCAACATTTCATGCTGGGAGTTTGTAGTTCCACAGCAGCCGCAGTGCTGAAGACTGCAGCTATTGTCACCACAAGTGTATTGGCAAAAAGTTACCATTGTGTTCTTTCCTGGGCTTTCTTATTGGTGCTCCTCACAGCTGAGGCCAACACTCTCCGAAGCTGCATTCACAATTCTGCTATTTTGATTTGATAGTGTGTGCTGTTTTGCGATTATGTGGTTTAATATCTAGAGACTAATATGAAATGCATTGACGATTATCACCGGCCACCGTTGGTCATAAAGCCAGGGCGGCTGTGTCCACGTGTTTCGGGGAGCTCAGCGTGAGGCGCATCGTGTCCACCCCTTCTTATTTCCAGATTTGCCTCATTGGCTTGCTCTAATCATAATGATAAATGCGCGCCCTCTGGGGCAGCACTGCAGGCCCTTTCACAGAGAAGGCTGACTCCTCCATATGGTTCTTAGCCGCGACTTATTGGGTTTCTGTGTACTAATGGGACCATTGTGTCAAGGCCCTCTGTGCAAGTGGTTCAGCGAGATGAGAAGAAATGCATGATATCGTTGTGTCGACAACGCCGCGCCGGAGCTCACACACTACAACTTGTCCAGAGATTCCTGCAGAAGTATGGAATTTTTGTCTCCCCCCCCCCCCTTCCCACAAACAAAACAAAAATATGTTTATTGGTAAAACTGGGGAGCAAGATCAACGTTCGTGCAGATTACAGCCGCCTGCTCGCCGATATCTTACAATACAAACAACAAGTTCTCTTGTATAAATGGTTCAGGGAAAAAACAGCAGTGCGGCTGGGATACCGAGAGATTAATGAGCGGATTGTACCCCACCCAGTGACCAGACTGATGATAGTGGGGTTCCAGAAGGGGGGCGTGGAGAAGAACAGCACCAGATAGCACACACCTCAGCAGCAAGTCAGTACAGTGGGGAAAATTCAAAGAAATGCGTAGGAACAACTACAAAATGTCAACTACACAAACGTATCAACCCTGACCCCAGAGACTAACACTGTTGATTCCCCTACCCACCACAAAGGGGTTCATTTACTTAAAACGTGCAGTGTCTGGTTAGGTGCAGGGGGCGCCAGATTCATGAAGTGTGGCGCTCTTCTTCTTATGAATCTGGTCCACCCACTGCACCGATGGGTGCAACCAAACATTTATTTTGTGTGCACCTTTAACATGGGGCAGAAACAACACAATTCTGATGGAACCTTGCAGTTAAATTGCTCCAACGGAGCCCGGAACGCCCCCTTAATGTGCAGAATTTTGTGCACTAGTGCACAATGTGTCCTCGGACACCTTATCATACACGTATACACGGCAAACAGGTTTCCAAAACAAGGCTTTATAAGTGGGCGATGCACACCACATTCATTCCTGATTCCAGGAGCTCACAATCTAATCTTCTTATTGTCCGCCATATAAGGACGACTCTGGATTTGCATTGTTATTTTCACTGATCTCGTCGTCTTTACTGTAGGTTTTATCATCAGCGCTCCCGACCGCCCGGTACGATCTGAACCTGTTAGCGGGTAATTGTCGCGGGTCGAGGACTTCCTGTGTCATTATCACCGGTTTCAGACAACACTCTATAATTTCAGCCGCGCGCTCTCTTCCGTAAAATGCGCCAATGAGATGGAAAATTCGGGACTTGTATTTTCCTTGACATCGATTATATTTGCCGCTCGTTTGCTGCCACTCAGGTACTCCGGGTGAACGAGTTGGATTGAACTTGTAATGTATTGTTAGAGCGACAAAAACAACATTGTATGACTCACGGAAAAGTCAAAATACACAGAGAAAGCAACAATACCACCGAGGGCTAATGCGTGGGGAAATGTATGACCATATGGAGAAGAGAGCGCAGGATATACACAATACAGGCAGGGGGGCGGGGCTGGTGTGACTGCCTCTCACACTAGTGGAAATACGCAGGGGGGGTGGCTTGTGACTAGCCTCTCACACAGGATATACAGGCAGGGGGCGGGGCTGTGACGCCTCTCACACAGGAGATATCAGGTGAGGGGGCGGGGCTGTGGACTGCCTCTCACCACAGGTATACAGGCAGGGGGGGTGGGGCTGTGACTACCCCTCCTCTCAACATGATATCCAGCAGGGGGCGGGGCTGTGGACTACCCTCTCACACAGGATATACAGCAGGGGCGCGGGCGGTGATACCTTCTCACACAGGAGTATACAGGCAGTGGGCGGGGCTGTGACTACACTCTCACACATGATATATCAGGCAGGGGCGGGCTCGTGACTACACACTCTCCACCAGGATACACGGTGCCGGCGGGGTGTGACGCCATCTTCAAACAGGATATTACAGGCAGGGGGGAGGGTGTGTGATTACCTCTCACACAGGATTACAGGAGGTGGGTGGCGGACGTTGTGTGACTTACCCTCTCACACAGGATATAACAGGTAGGGGGGCGGCTGTGACTACCTCTCGACACATTATGTTAGATACGTTCCCTGTATAATTTGTGGAGAGGCAGGCTGTGTTTTGCATTTGGATGGATAATTAGTAGCACAAGATGATATAATTGGGGATGATACTGCGGGTTTAAATGGTGAAGAGTTTCCGCTTGAAGACAAAGAGTGTACCATGAATCGGGATAAATTACGGATCAGCCTCGCTTATGGTTTAATGGAGAGAAGTAGCCAAAAACTACGTGTAATTACTGTGAGAGACTCCTCGTCCCCAGATCCTTCTTTCATGATGTGTGTGGGGCAGTAATCCATCACACAGAGAACAAGCAGTCCTAATCGATACGAATGACTACTATCGGAGACGCATCGAGCCCTCTGACTCTGGGAAAGCTGGTGACAGCTTTCACTGCCTTCGCCATCACCTATAAGGCGTGATGGCGAACCTTTTGGAGACGTTGCCCAGCGACAACCAAAACCCACTGTATGGCAACAGTGCCAACATGACATTAAGCAGTAGTAATTTTTTGCTTCTTGTTGTTCCTACGGTTTTAATTGTATTGGTCTCCTGAATTCCCCCAATAACAAGAGAAAGATGTATGAAGAAATTTGGGATTGTAGCTTTCCCTCCAGGGTCCTGAAGAGAAGAGAATTCAGGGGACCCAGAGCCCTGCTCCAGGTCTAGCTAGCAAACTCGGTGGGTGAAGGCTCTGGGTGCCCACAGAAAGGGCTCGATGTTGCCACCGCCGGGCAGGGCTGTGCCAGGGGTCGCCAACACTGACTAGGGTGTTATGTATGTGTGTAAAACGCGGAGTCCTGATGGTCACTACTCGCTGTGACATCATCATTCAACCGTCACTACACGGGATATCTACACATTAAAACTGAACAACAGAGTGGATAGGCGATGTTGCTGTGCCCCTCACGGATATGGAGTATTCATTGAGTCCTCAGTTATCACTGTTCCCCCACAATGTCCCCACAGTTGGTGTAATTGGTTAGGCTGCTCAATCCCCCGGTTAACAGAGCGCCATATACGAACCTGATAATGTATTATTGCTTGCAGGCATCTAATGACTGGATGATTGCTGCCTGCCAAGCCCTCGCCACATATAAGATTCTAGGACTACGACACAAGGAGCAGGGAAACGGATCCCACACCACGCACCGACAACTCGTCACCGTACTGGATATGCCTCCATATATATCCCTATTTCTGGAGCATGTGGATGAGAACAGGACCCCCCCCAATAGCCATAGTCCAGGTGCTGAAGCCCCCCCACCTGTATAGGCCTGGACCCTCCAAGAGCCAAGGTGCTCCAACCACCACCCCCAAATCCTCAGAGAAAAAGCTTTTGAACGATGATAAGACGACAGCCACATGATTCCACTATGGTAACGCAGCACGTATGGGAGAGATAACCCCACACCACAGAGGACCGGATCCTATGACCTTGCCGCACTGTATAGAGAGAGGATAACCCCCCCAATACCACTGAACAGACCTATAATGAATCTGATCTGCTGTGTGATTAGCAGCCTAGAGGAGCGGAGATACCCCCAAGCATCACCCAGAGACAGGAACTAGAATCACTTTGCACTGTATGGAGAGAAATATACCCCCGCATCATCAGATAGATGGATTTATGTTAAGATGATCCCTCTGGACCCGCTGCACAGTATTAAAGGAGATAACCCTGCACCATTATAAGTGTCCCGTTGGGGTCGCGGCTGTCCTTTGTGAGGTCTTTATCACAGAGGCGCTTAAATTATTGTTTAACTTGCTGCGTAGATTATCCAATGCGATGGATATCTAGCGGCTTCTCCATAATCCAATTACTCTCCGGGCCATAAACTGGTTTAGTAGTCATCATCAGCGGCGGGAGAAGGAGACATGAGATCTCGCCATCGTCATGCCTCTAACTTGAACTAGTCCTGGAGTCCTCACAATTCAGGCTAAGTTTATGTCTCTCCTCTCGTGTG
This sequence comes from Engystomops pustulosus, assembly GCA_019512145.1. NCBI lineage: Eukaryota > Metazoa > Chordata > Amphibia > Anura > Leptodactylidae > Engystomops > Engystomops pustulosus. The sequence goes on along the minus strand of WNYA01000268.1, from coordinate 136,209 downwards.
TGTCCACATGACAAAGGCCCGCCGCGCGAGGAGTACTGTTATTGGAGCAGCTTCACTCAGGGTTATAAGCCTCTCCTCATTGAACTGGAAAACGAACACGAAGGAAGGCGGTTATTACTCTTCACCAATGTCTTGTGTACGCCATGACGGTGTGCAGTCCCTCTTCAATGCCATTGTAAAATGAGTTGGCAAAAAAAAAATGGGGAAAAGAGAGTAAAAACGCCAAATCACAATAGTAAAGAAAAGTGGTTTTACAAAAAGCGATGATCGTTATGGCGACTTTATATCTTTTCTCTGCATTTTCGCAGTGAGTTGACTGCAAGGCGAAAGTGACCTACAGAAAAGCGAATGCCACCACAAACATCGCTGGGGATTGCGATTCATGAGGGGACCGCCCAGTAATATTTGGAGGGTGAGACTCTCTACAACGTCAGGATGAAGTTGGGGCTGGAGAGGGGACTCAAGGTCTCCAAGTATGGAGGGTACACCAGGGAAATTACGAGAGCCCCACAACGGGCTGCTGATGCAGCCAAAACACATCACCGAGTATTATACATCGAATACACCAACATTGTAAAAGGGGGTAGAGGGGCAATCATAATACATATCCAGCCAACAGAGGCAGAATACATACAGTCAGGATATAGGAGATACAAGTAAGCTAAGAAGAGCGGAACCATGTGTTAACCTTGTCTACATGTTCCCCCGCTTATACACCAAACGGCCTTCTATACATGTTACCCTACCCCCGCTTATAAACCCGGCTTTCTACACCTGTCCCCCGCTTATAACCGATCTCTTCTACTACATGTAACCCCGCTAGTAACTGGCGCTTCTACACCGTTACCGCTTATAACCGTAACCCGTCCTTTACTACATGTACCCGCTCCTTATAACCTGTCCTTACTACACATGTACCCCGCTTTAACCTGGCTCTACTACATGACCCCCCGCTATAACCGGCGCTCTACTACATGTACCCCCGCTTATAACCTGGCCTTTACTAATGTACCCCCGCTTATAACCCTGCCTTCTTTAACTACGAATGTACCCCGCTTCTACCCGCCTTCTACTACATGTACCCGCTTATAACCCTGGCTTCTCTACATGTACCCCCGCTTTATACCTGGGACCTTCTACTACATTACCTCCGCTGTAACCCGGCCTTTTACACAATGTACCCCGACTTATCACCCGGCCTTCCTACTAAACATGTACCACCCGCCTTATAACCTGGCCTTCTGCTACAGTACCCCCTATATAACTGATTCTTCTAATACTATAACTCCTGGCTTATCAACCTGACCTTCTATACTTCTCCCCCGCTTATAACCCGGCTCTCTACTACACTGCAACCACCGCTATAACCAGGCCCTTCTACTACATGCCCCCGCTTATAACACTGACCTTCTCTACTACATCACACCCCCGCTTATAACCTGGCTTACTACTGTACCCTGCTTATAACCTGGCCTTCTACCATAGACCCCGCTTATAACCGGCCTTTACTACATGTTCCCCCGCGTATAAACCTGGCTTCTACTACATTTACCCCGCTTATAACCTTGTCCTTACTACATTCCGCCGCTTATAACCTTGGCCTCTACCTACATGCACCCCCGCTAGAACCTGGCCTTTACTACTGTTCCCCCCCCGCGTATACCTGGCCTTCTACTCTACATTTACCCACCCCCTATACCCTGGCATTTACTACTGTCCCCCGCTTATACCTGGCTGCCTTCTACTAATTCCCCCCTCTTTAACCTGGCCTTAACACTGTACCACCCCGCTATCCCTGGCCTCCTACTCATGTACCCGCCGCTTATAACCTGGCCTTCTTACTACATGTAACGCCTCCGCTTATAACCTAGCCTTTACTACAGCACCCGCTCATAACCTGCCCTTACTACTATGTGTACCCTGCTCATTACCGTGCCTTACTACTCTGTTTCCCTAGCCATTACCTGCCCTACTACTATTGTACCCCTGCGCCATTACCGGCGTACTACCGATGGTACCCTGTCATTACTGCCCTACTACTATGTGTACCCTGCGCATTACATGCCCTACTACTATGTGTCCCTGCTCTCATACCCCGCCCTACTACAGTTTACCCTCTCATTACATGGCGTACTCTATGGTGTAACCCTCGCTCATTACCTGCCCACTACGAAGTGTACCCGCTCCTCTTACCCCTGCCCTATACTATGTGTACCCTGCGCATTAGCTGCCCAACTACTAGTGTAACCCTGCCGTACATGGCGTACTACTATGTTTACCCGCTCCTTACATGCATACTACTATGTGTACCCTGCTCATTAAGGGCAACTACTAAATGTGTACCCTGCTCATTACATGGCGTACTACTTTATGAGGGCGTGGCTGTGGATGCAGTGCTCTGGATGAGGGCGTGGCTGCACATGTCCTAGTCTGAATGATCTTTTTGTGGATGGGTCTCAGGCCTCCCTCCATTTACCAGACACAAGGAGCTGCAAGAAGAGAGTTTTGATAAACATGGCGCCCTCTGTGTGCTGCTCCAGCACGTTACTGCATGTGACCTACAGAAGCGCTCCCCCCCCCCAGACAGGATGGGGTTAATCGGTGACCCAATTGTTGTTAACTTTGATCTGTAATTTTTCTTGAAGAAATCTCGTCTTCCCAGCGGAAACGCAGCGGCTGATTAACATCTTCTCTGAGACGCGGCGTTTGCTAATAAGAAAAAAGCCAATTAACTGCTTTGTATTACTCAGCAATTTGGAGAAAACCGTTACCTGAATCAAATTAAAGGGGTCACCGGGGACCCCAGCCATGAACAATGGGGGCAACTTCTAGGGAGGCCAGGAGGTGGGACTGAACCGCAGCAGAACATTGCAACCTGGTGGATCACATGAACCCTGCAGAGTTTACCCATATATGTTAGTCTATTACTCTCTGTTATCAGCCATTTAATCCAGGAGAGATGTGACTGTACAGTGGTGGGGTGGGGGGGTTACAATCTATTACTCTCTGTTATCAACCATTCCATCATAGGTAGAGGGGACTGTACAGGGGGGATACAATCTATTACTCTCTGTTATCAGCCATTACATCCCGGGGTGAGGAGACTGTACAGGGGGGATACAATCCATCACTTCTGAATATAAGGGGTTGCCCTCCTGCGGAGTTTATAATCTTGCAGATGCTCGATATATGTGTGCGGCGCCGCCGGCTCTGGAACAATAGATATAAAATATGAATGCCTTTTTCTCTTCTTGGAGCAGAGATTATAAAAGTGAGATGAAATGTGAGATGGGAGCATTAAAAAATCATCCAAACAAAGGGATCGGCCGCGAATCAGGATTTACTAGCAATGTTCTGCATTGCACATCCCTTTAAGACGGCCTAGATCTCACTACGGAGTGCAACCCGTATATACAGCTTCTTACGCTGTCTGTGCAAACGCAGCTCTGAGCGTATCTGAACATCTAAGGGCCATAAAAAGTGAAGAATAAAGTTCCTGAATTCTCTTCTCATACATTACAGGCATTACAGGGGATGCACCACCCCCAATTCCACTTCTCTGGACATGCTTTGTGCAGACTCACGCCCAGGGGGCATCATGCAACCCAAATGCTAACAGACGCCCCTGGAAATATGCAAATACGTTTTCCTAGATGGGACAAGGAAAACCACGCCTATTTTCTATATTGTAAGGCAGTCCCCTTACCATCAAGCATTTCCTACAGGACGTAGGATTATAATGTTATTAGTCTTCCTGAAAGTCATGCTTGATGGTTGCCTGCCTTACAGGGTAGCAAAAAAGGTGTGGTTTTCCCTCTTCCGTTTTTTTTGCATATTTCTTATTTGCATATTTCCAAAGAATCCCCTAGAGGGACATCAATGGCAGTAAGTCTCCATGTGCCTGCAAGGCGGCCTTTATTGGCAAACTCTCTGTAAGAAGAACTCTTACTCCCGGTATCAAAGCCTTTGAAATGTTTAACTGCAGTTTAAATTTAAAAAAAAAATTAAAATTTGTGACTGGAGCACAAAGTATGCCATAGTGTACAGTGAAGGTGGCGTCCATGATTTGAGGGGTTCTGTGCGGGGTCGCCTGCCGTTGTCCTCTGATTGACCTGCAGAAGAAGAGAAAGAAACGTCTTGCAATGTGTGCGGATTGGCTGGGATATTAATGTTGGTAATATTATCTGTGCAGTCACATGACTTCTCTGTAGGATGCAGAGAGTCATAAATATCCTGTAAGTGCAGAATGTGATGTCGGGAGCCTCCGCGCTGCTGCCACATTATAGGAGCTGGAAATATAACGGGGGATCTGTGGGAGACTGCCGTGCCGTCTGATGGCGCTGAAAATCGTTGCCATGTTTTTGGATCACGAGCTCAGAAAGCCTGGCACTGAATATGTAGTATCTATGGAGGGAGGAAAATATCTGAAGATCTGGGCCGTCAGCGGTCAATCTTATCCCATATACAATCCCTTTGCATTCATCCTGTCCTTGTGGATCCATTAAAGGACACCTGTCATCAGGTCTGTGTCACTTGTCCTGTCACCACTACCTGTTGGAGAAGCTCACAAGGATCCCATCCCAGTCTTTAACTATTCAGTTCATACATTAATCATTATAAAATCATCTTTCCTTATTATGTAAATGAGGCTGGTCACATGGTCAGAGGCAGTGATGTCACCCATGTCACCCCTCCCCCCCGCTCATGTCTGTGTGTGATGTATAGTAAGGTATTGCTAGTGTCTGTGCTGCATCTGCTGACATGTTCTGTCCTCCTAATACACAGACATCAGCTACACAAGTACCTGACATGTTCTGCTATAACATGGCTGCATCCTGGAGCTGTTGTATCTCTCCTATACACACACAGGCTGCAGCACCAGCCACCAGCAAGCACATGGAGCAGCCATTACACCATTATACCTCACATCATTATACAGGCTGTCAGTCAAGCACTAGGGGTGTGGCTTTACCTCCCACTCATGAATAAGCTGGACAGCTTGAATATGCTAATGCTTCATTGGACATTTTACAGGTCATTTGCATACAGCTTTAGGACCTCATTGCTTAGATTTACAGGCATGTAGAGGGACAATGAAGGGATAGAGGCAATGCTCTCTAATGGCAGTTTATGAAAATCTATTTAGATTAGAGGGTTATTTTGCATGACGGGTTCTCTTTAAGGGTTATGTGGTCAGAACATAGGTCATAGGTCTCCCCAACATGGATCATCCGCTGGTGACCTGCAGTAGTGCAGCACACAGAATCCTCGAGTTGCAGACTGTTCACACTGGACCAGTCATGAGGTACCACAGTGTAGACCACTAGTTATTTCTCTGTGACCCCCAGTGTTGTGGAGGGGCTTTATTCAGTTTTCTGTCCTCAGACAGGCGGTCTTGGCTGTCACATCTATCGAGCGCTTATAGGCTCGTCCAGGCTGCCATGGTCTTATCACAGTGTCTCTAATGCAGGGCTGCCCTGCGTCTCTTTGCCATCACTCCCAAGTCTGGGCCACAATCCCATTGTCCTCCATGACTCAGCCCCCGCCTCGGACCCCCTCCTCTGCACTCGATGAGTGCGGTCGTGGTCTGCACGTATTTTCTCTGTATTGGAGTCCTAACATTAGTGATCAGTGCAGTAAATGCATCACGTGATCTGCCGCCGCATGCCAAGAAAGCAATTAGGAGATTGGATGGAGAAATTAAGGATTGATGCGTCTCTCTTCTTTTCGCCAGCCAAATCATTCTTCTGGAGGGGAGAGGGGGGGGGAAGTTTAACGGGACCTGGGATGTATTATCTAAAAACTGAAAATCGGATACCAGCGAACACAGACAACGGTGGGGGAAGGGACAGCGCTGCCGGACAATGGTCCAATAATACACTCCGGCTCTGAATGGTCGCCTGTCCATCAGCTGTAAGAGCCACAGGGAGAAAAGAAAGTGCCCCCACCACCACATGGAAGAGGTGAAACTTAAATGGCATCTACCACCAGGATGAAGGACTTCATGCAAATGAACCTGAGGGGCTCCAGGTTCCATAGGTGTTAATGGCGCATGGAACCCCTCAGGCTCATTTGCATGCAGTCCTGCATCCTGGTGGTAGATGTCCTTTAAGGGACCCTAATGTGAAATCTTGTATGTAATGTAAAATGTATGGTTTATAGCGCAGGTCTGTGTAAGGAGGAGAATCCTTATAGACCCCCTGAGGTTCCCTGGTGCGGCCCCCTCTACACTCCTACCCCACAGTCCTCTGACGTCTCCAATAATCAAATAAAATTCTGCATCTTTCTAAATTCCTGTTTCTTGCGGTCAGTGAAAAAAGAACATTCTCCATGGTGAGGGTCTCCTGCAGTGTGACTATATACAGGGGGAGCAGTGCCCCATGGTGAGGGGTCTCCTGCAGTGTGACTATATACAGGGGGAGCAGTGCCCCCATGGTGAGGGTCTCCTGCAGTGTGACTATATACAGGGGGAGCAGTGCCCCCATGGTGAGGGGTCTCCTGCAGTGTGACTATATACAGGGGGAGCAGTGCCCCCATGGTGAGGGGTCTGCTGCAGTGCGACTATATACAGGGGGAGCAGTGCCCCCATAGTCAGGGGTCTCCTGCAGTGTGACTATATACAGGGGGAGCAGTGCCCCATGGTGAGTGTTTTGCATGCAGCGGCCCCCATAAGGTCACATTGTATTCTGCAGCTCGTTTCCTTCTGCAAATACTGTAGCTCTGCTAATTATAATGGCGCGCTCTCATATAACTGTCTGCAGCGCAGCCATAACCGCTGATATACGAGCGCTCTCACTATTATAATTTGCTTCCATAAAAATAGGTTTGAAAAACAAATGAAAATCAGTAAAAATGGTCTTAAAAGCTTTTACTAACAAATGGCTTATTAAGAGAAGATCGTTTCTCGCTGCAAACCTGTTAGCCCAAATCATCAGATCCAGCCCTCCCCTCACCGCAGCCCCGAAGATGTGAGCACAGGAGCAGCAGGTGGTCTCAGCAGCCCCCTACACCATGTGTGCTGAGCTTTACATCATACAGGAATCCATCTTATAGCAAGCTAAAGGCATAAAGCCCTATGAGCTCTTCCTCATCAAGGCCGCATCATCACAAGACAATAACCTCACAACAAAGTACAAATTATCTGCCGCAGCAATATCAGAGGGGGCGGAGCTGAGTAGGGAGGCGACACGGGGTGGGACCAATCAGTAGGCAAGAGGTGTGTCTCTGTCGACATCAGACTTGTCAATATAAACTCAGTTTACACATCACATCCCTATCCAAGGTTCAAGATCTCAGAAATGACACAAATGAAGACATCTTTTTACAAATCACAGCTAGAATTATTCTCTAGAAGCATATATTATACCGCAGAGCTGCACTCACTATTCTGCTGCTGGTGCAGTCACTGTGTACATACATGACATTACTTATCCTGTACTGATCCTGAGTTACATCATGTATTATACTCCAGAGCTGCACTCACTATTCTGCTGCTGGTGCAGTCACTGTGTACATACATGACATTACTTATCCTGTACTGATCCTGAGTTACATCCTGTATTATACCCCAGAGCTGCACTCACTATTCTGCTGCTGGTGCAGTCACTGTGTACATACATGACATTACTTATCCTGTACTGATCCTGAGTTACATCTTATCGTATTGAATTATACTCCAGAGCTGCACTCACTATTTTCCTTTTTAACGGAGAAAGATGGATAAAAGATGAGCAGAAATTTTGTTTGCCCTAAGCCACACCTTTTGCTCCGACCCTCCTGCCACATCACTCAGTATAATTTCTTGCTCAGAGTTCTCTATCTCACCCTCACATCGTGTCTCCCCCCCATATCTCCCTGTCACATTGTAGCCCCTCTAATATTGTTCTCCCCCAGCTGCTCTCCCTCATATTGTGTCCCCACAGTAAAAACACAGATATTCACCTTTCCCCTTTCCTGTGCAGCTCTTCTCTCCTCGTTCCTGCTGTATGTAGCTCTGAAGCCGACAGTTGACATTATCACATCTTACCTGCTGGCTCTGCTACATAAAGAGGAGGCACAGGGATAATGCACAGAGCTGCAGGCTTTCTGCAGTATCACTGTCATGAGCTCTGTCGGCGTCCCGGCACATACCTCCCACCGGGCAGGACAGTGCTCAAAAACCAGGACTTTTCTGCTAGATCCAGGACATTTGGGAGATATGCTATTCTAGGTGTAGGCACTGCGTGCATACATTGCAATGCTGTATTTTACTCCAGAGCTGCACTCTCTTATCATTACTCTTTCCCGCTGTTTCTTATATCATCGGCTGCTTTTCCTGGTATCAGTGTGTTGCAGGAAGTCGGGGCGTGAGGATTTTTACAGTCACATTTATCTTGTCAGTGTTCACACAAATCAACAGGTTCGTTCGTCATTTTTGCTGCCGCGTGCACCGCCATAACTGTAATTACACTGCACAGAAAAATGTCAGGGACCAAATATCAGCATGGAGCATCACCGGGAACTTTCTGCTCCGAGTTAAAACTTAAACAAACCTCAACATTGCACTTCAAACACACTGCACCCAGCTATTTAGAAATTAACCTACAACCCCCAACTAATAGCAGGGAATCCACAACATCCCTCCCCCCGCATAGCAATATAGATACAGCCCCCCTAAATTAGCAACATATGATTTCTCTTGGGTCCCCCATTCAATTTTATATAGAGCCCGGTTACTTGAGTCACTTTAGTAGATGATCTTATATTTTAGGAAACCCAGATTATATCCAGAACATGTCTTGTTTTATTAATGGCCAATCGAAAAAAACATCCTTTTGGGGCTGAACCTTAAGAATCTTTACATGGCATCTCTTCTGTTACTATGTATACATTGCTGCTGGACATTCATTTACATCTGGTGGGAGGAATCTTGTCCAACCAACGTTTTTTATTTGTCTTCACATGACATGATTCTGCATTGCTTTTTTTTTTTTTAAATCAAATATTTTTTTATTGAAAGTTTTTGTGTTTTTTCCCCCCTTTTACAAACCCAACAAGTATAACAATAAGAGAAATATATATTGCATCAAATATAAACATTAACAGGCATCTTCAGTATTACACATATATAGTACAGCCAGGTAATGACATCAAGAATATTCCAGATTTTATACTATATTTTGGTAATGATTACAATACTATCCAGATTGCACAAATAAATATAACAATATATGTCCCTCTCTACCCTACCCCAAACCCCCCCCCCCCCCCCCCCTATGAGCCAGCTCCCCCTCCAGCACCCTTGTTTCCAACTATTCTGACTACCAATGGAACCTCCGTTGCCTATTTCACCAAAGATAGCTGATACTCCAAACTTGCCCTTAAACTTAACAGGGATGCCGATGACAAACCTGGTGTGTCCATCCACTTGCCCCATATCTTCTCAAATTTTGGAATGCAGTTTCGTTTTGCATATACACTATATTCCAATCGTCTGATCGTATTCAGACGATTTATGAATTCCCTCTTGTCTGGTGGCCGAGGCCTTATCCTGTGAGCGGCTATGACCTTCCTGGCTTGGTATAAGGAGCGCTGAATTGCGATGTTATTTGGTTCTGTCATGTTATCAACCCTTAAAACTCCTAATAAACATGCCAGAGGGCTTGCTTCTATATTTATGGAAAGGACTTTACGTACTGACTCCAAAATAGACTTCCAGAAATTTTCCAATTCTCTACAGTCCCACATCATATGCAGTATTCCCGCATCCTCTATGGCACACCTTGGACAGTCTGAGGTGGATCTAATCCCTATACGATACAGCAGTTGGGGGGATTTATAGGCTCTATGCAATAATAAGAGGTGAGACATCCTACGAGCTTCGCTAGGAGAGAGAGTAGGAATTAGTTCCAAAGCCTCTGTCCACTGTTCATCCTCAATAGGACCCACTTCTCCTTCCCATTTTGCCCTACACTTTAAGGGCACATCTTTCATAGAGTCATTGAACAATATAGTGTAGGAGTAAGAAATGAGGCCCTTAGTGGATTTTGCCTTCAATATCCTATTCAATATTATCGTCTCCCCCCTAATCTGTGTTTCGAGAGCATGTCTAAGCTGTAAATACTGATAAAAGCATGCATGTGGCAACTGAAAGTCACTTTGTATTTGTTCAAATGTCCTGCAATTACCTTCAGAGTAAATATGTTGTAAAGTCCTTACCCCTTTCATTTCCCATGGGGTAAAGCCTTCTAGGCGAAAAATTTCTGGAAGAGCTGGGTTACGCCAGATAGGAGTTTCCGAGGTGTATTTGAGAATTCCTAAAATGTCCTTGGCTTTAGACCACACTTTAGACATAAGTAATATTGTTGGCTTATTACTTACTCCCCCCCCTCCAAACCCGCCCTCTAAGGCATGTACTGGTATTGAGTGTTGTGACCATAAACTAATCAGTTTAATGGCTGAGTGCGCTTGCTCTCCTTCTGCCTCTACCCCCCAGCTTTGGAAGTGTTGCATTTGTGCCACTATAAAATATAGCCAGGGGTTTGGTATAGCCAAACCTCCATCCGCCTTCCCCCTTTGTAAAATGTCTAAGCTAATTCTGGCCTGTTTTCCCTTCCACACTAACCTCCTGAATAGCCCACGGATTCTATGGAAGTATTTTTGTGATATCCATATCGGGGAATTATGTAGTATGTAGAGTAGTTGAGGCATTAACACCATTTTGACAATGTTACCCCTTCCGATTGGAGACAATGGGAGTTTACACCAAACCTTAATTTAATCGGCAGATTTGGCTAGTAGTGGTTCAAGGTTGCTCTTAATATATTCCTTCGGGTCTGGGGTTATAACTACCCCAAGATATTTGAATTTGTTTAGCATTTGCAGTGGTACTTCTATCGGGACATTTATATTATGCTCCTTTGCCAATGGCATCAGGACATCAGGACAGATAAGCCCCGAATATAGGCCAAATTCCTTGATAATTGACATTAACTGTGGGAGTTAACTATTTGTATCTCCCATATAAATCAACATATCATCAGCATAGAGCGATATACGTTCCTCTCCCCCGTTCCATTCTACATTGCTTTTAATTTATTTTGGGACTTAAAATTAATGACTTTACATTTGGTTTAAATGTTATGCTTTTCAGTTTGTATGTTTTCTAGTGTTCCTTTGAATCACACTGCAGTGACTTTATTTGGCCTGTATGTAGGTTATATACCAATCAATCTCTATATAACCATCATGTACATGTATAACCTGCTTCTTTGTTTCTTTCAGGGTGTGCCAAAGCCAATCGCCATAGAGCCGTGCTGCGGTAACAAGGCGGCTGTCCTTACCGTTTTTCTCTGTCTGCCAAGAGGACTGGCCGGAGTTCCTCCACCAGGACAATCAGGTGTGTCCCCATATAGAGGAAGTGTCCTGGACCAACTCTCTACAGTGTATCAGCCCCTCCGCTGTGACAGCAGGACTAGCTACGTACATAATTATTCCCAGTCACCAAAGTTAAACAGAGGCCTGGAATATGGTGAAGAAAATATACATATAGGGGCCTCATTGATCCAACAAATCAGAGCTCAGCTTTTGTAATCTGCTGTGGGAAAATTAAAGTGGAGCTCTGATTGGTTGCCATTCAAAACTAAGATACTTTGATAAATCTCACAGATTCATAAATTTAAAGAATGTCAGAGAAATTTTCATGCCCATCACAATAACGTAAAAACCAAAAAAAAGCCCATTTAAGGGGTTTTCCCACAAAGACAAGTTAGGCCCTTTCCATGGGATAGGGCCTAACTTGCTGATCAGTGGGGTTGTTCTCAGTCTGCCCGACCCCTCGCCGTTCTGCTCCATTAATCTCTATGGAGCTGATGGAGATCGGTAAGGGCCTAACTTGTCTTCGTGGGAAAACCCCTTTAAGCTCAAGAGAACAGGAAATACATCTCTACAGTGTTAAAGAACTCATAAGATACATTGTTGCAAGTTTGCAGCATGATCAGAATCTGTACATGTAAAGGGGAAGAATCCAGTCCATCATCTCCTGGCTAGTTGTGACGTCAATATATCTTTCCAAACTCTCCAGGGGGCACAGGCCAGAGAGATAACAGATTGTATTCCCCCCTGCACAGTAGTCTCTCCCAAGATGAAATGGCTGATAACAGAGAGTAATAGATTGTATTTCCCCGCCCAATATTCAGACTCAGCTCAGCATGAAATGTCTGAAAACAGTAAACAATGAACCATATCGTGATATTCCTGGTAGTGATGGCTCCAGTTCCGGCACCCCCGTTCCTAGCTTCTAATTTTCTGATTCTGGTTCTCCCTTTTCCTCTCTTTGGTGTACTTTGGCTTGCAGTGACCTTCCATTTGCGCTGCACCAGCCGCCTGCACTTATAATGACTCTGCTATTGAACACAATTTAACTAACTGAAAACACATGAGAGGTACGGGGGAAGGTCACGGCCAGGAGCGGAGGGGGGCACCGCTCTGCGCTCTGATCTTTACACACTAATTTCCAGGTACATGACGACTGGTGACTTGTAATCTGCAATTATTCTATAAACCGGGCCACTTATTCCATAGAAAGGCTGCTGCCCTTTCCTCCTCTTGGGGATCCATGCCTCTGCTGAACCCCTGCCCTATCACAACAGCCTGTACATGAGGTCCCACAGAACAAAGGGACCACAATACTGCTCATATTATCGCTACCTGGCCTTCCATCAGAAGAACTATGTTGACCTCCCCACCAGTCCACCGAGAGCCATGAACGCCACTTTTTAAACAATGTAATTCTGTGAAAGCCGTACAATATGCCCCCCAGTAGATAGTTAGCCACAGAGAAAGAAATTTAATACTCCCCCAGCTGCCGGCTCCCCATGCCAGGGCCCACTCCTCTCTTTGAACGAAGCACCGTCACCCAAGCAACAATGAACACAGCGCCTGGGACGCACAAAGAACACAGGCAGCGGTAACATCGATGCCTCCATCTAGTGATGTGTGTGTCCTAGATGCACACAGCAGCAACCACTATTTAAGTAAAGATTTGCTTGCGAGCCAAATGTTGCTACATCTGGCTCCCAAACCAAAAGGTTCCCGACCCCTGCCATTAAGAGATAAGTGAGCCTACCTTTATAGGAGCAGGAAGCAGGACTATGAAATGCGGCTTTACATTATAGGATAGCACTGGGAGTATGGTGCTGCTACTAACAAAATGCACCAAGGTCTGATTACTCAAAGACAATGTATAACACTTGGTGGCAAAGAGCACAGCAGTGTGAGGACACATCCTCAGTACATTTGGAGAAGCTACAGCACTCCTTGCACTAACAGCATACACCAATGTATGATTACACATTGGGACAGTACCCGACACTATCTTGTCATCACTGCTGATTCCATTCAGTCATAGCGAGCAGGGATCTTAAAAATGATGTTAAGGTCTATTAGGTAGTTGCATATCCTGAGGACCGGTGTACCAGCCCTTTAACCGTTAAGTGGTGTCAGTAGGATCAGCTGGGGCTATGTACGCCCCCTACTCACCTGATTTAGTGACAGAAGTGGCTCTGCCGTCTTAGAGATCGCACTCGGCGGATTTGTGATTTCAAAGGGAATAATGCAGGAGTTTATTCCAATGTGACGGGTTAGGGATTTTGGAGCCCCCAATGTCTCGGAGCTGTCACAGTGCTAAACACAATGTAAACATCAGCAGGTTTAAAGGGGCAAAGAAGAAAAAACCTGTGACAATGGAGCAGACTCTGGTACAGAGGAGTGACATTTCACCTCCCCAGATATTCAGAGATCTGTGCACCGGAGCCGCTGGCTATGTCAGGTCGCGCCACAGCCTGCCAGGGGTCCTCCAGATGTTTGAGTAATAAGACGGACCCTTTAGATCTTAGGTTAACGTGGTGAAGAAAAAATGGTATTGGCATATGCAGAGGAAACACACATTAAATCCTGTGGGGACCCTCTGCAACCAGTGATTGGCCAAGCTGACAGGAATGGTTGCAGTTGGTTTCAGACCTACAGGCTGAAATCTCCCAGCATCCCCCTCTTGTTTAGTGCTGGCCCCACTTTCTGCATTGGCTGACCAGAGCAGGACAGCACAGACAATTCTGGAGTCTATGTAGGGGAGCAGTGGCCAAGGAGGCTGCTGATCCTGGGGTCTGGAGCCCTGAACAGTCATATAGCCTTAACTATTTTTTTCATTTTAGGCATATGGCATATTTGCCATCACCTGGATTCAGATATCAATGACCTTTTAGCCACATTCATTACAGGACGATGACACTCTCATGACCTTGAACTGTCCTTGTGAATGTAGATATTAGACATGACTCTGCCCATTCATTGTCCTGTCTGTGGTATCATCTGGGAGCGTCTATTCTGTGATTACACGCCGTTCCTTGTAGCCGGCGATTATGGCGCCGCCACATCCCAAAAAACATGCATGAAATAGTGACAGCCCTCTCCAATTAATCACCTTGCCGAATGCCTAATTATTATCGGAGGAACGGCAGCCGCGTTCTATCCCATCATCCTCCGCCCAGCTGCTTCCCTGCAGGATCGTGCACCTGAGCCCCGGCTTCTCATTTCACGCTGATGATGAGGAGTTAGCGAATAATAGACAATCTGAGCTCCGCAGAGGAGAGCATCACTTGGCTGCTAGGGCCAAATAGAGTCACATGGAGTCCAATCAAGGTAGAATTTGTGACATTTCACTGAAGTCATCAGTCAATCTATGAGATAAGTGACATCACTTCAAGGAACATTGAACCTTGTACCCTGAGATAAGCACCCTGCCCTCTTAAGCCCTACCCCTGCAAAGCTGAGGGGAGTATTTATCATGCAGCAGGCTTCTTGTAACTTTTTTTTTATATATATATTGTCTTAGGACATTTGTACAACTAAAAACTGAACAACATTGATTCCTCCCCTGCAGCGCCTTGAAGGTTAGATTCTGAAACTCCTCCCCTGCAGAGCCTTGAAGGTTAGATTCTGAAACTCCTCCCCTGCAGAGCCTTCAATTTTAGAACCCCCCCCCCCTCCCCCACAGAGCCTTGAAGGTTAGATTTTGAAACTCCTCCCTGCAAAGCTCAGAGGACCAATCCACATACTTCAGAGCAATGTCATCCTGAAGAAGGATATCATGCTGCAGCAACGTGGCCAAGTCTTTTTAGGGTTTTTTTCTACGTATGGAGAAACACCTTAGAGAGTCATCCTCTTTAGGCTCCCCACCTGCAGAGCATGAATATTGAAGAGGGTAAATATTACTAATCTAAACTTTTTATTCCCATCAAATACCAGTAACAGTGTAGATGTAATACTTACCAGACATAAGATTAAGGACAGTAAGGGGTTAGGTGTGAGAGGTCACAGTAACTATAATTTCTGCTCTCCTCTGATGTATTATCTTGAGGGCAGGGCATTTAAGGGACAATACTCGCCTGTTTATCATACAGACCTACATTTATTTCCAGTGTCGTATTGCAGTACACATGCCATTATCACACATAGACAGTTGTAATAAGAGACTGCCAGGTGAGAGAATGTAGAGGGACAGTCTATGATATCTCCTCTCACATTATTCTGGAGGGTGGTGAGGGGCGCTACGAAGTCTCATCCATTATCTATTTCCTTCTTTATAAGTCACATAAAAGCTACCTGCATTGGAAATGAGGCTCAGAAGACAAATGTGCACTTTATTTTTTATGCCTTTTGAAAGCGTGTAAAGACGTTGTCAGCTCTCCAGATGTTGGCAATAAACTTGTATGGCGGGGAGTGTGGAGGAGGCCGGGCGGCGCAGATAACGGAGCTGCGGGCCTCAATAAGTCATTACATGATAGTTGTAATATGCTCTATGTGCTGGGAGCAGGCTCCTTCCTTCCACCTATAGACATACATAGTCAGCGGCGGCACAGCCGTGAACCATTGTGCAGGATCAATGGGAGCTCTGCGCACCTTTATACGAGGCGTATAAAACCGATTGCTGCAGTGTCATAAACTTACAATAAGATTTATACATTATCTCCTGCACCACAATGGAAAATAAGATTCTCAAATGGAGAGCTTCAGAAATTGAAAATAAAACCTTGCATTAACGAAGCTGCAAATATGAGGGGTGTGGGCTGCCCGCAGCAAACCCCTGCTAAAATTTAGAAGCAACACATATAGTGGATCTTTTTTGCAGAGAATTTGCTGATGATTTTGCCTTTCCTATAGATCTACAGTAGAAGGTGTACATGCTGCAGGTCTGGCTACATGACTAGTCATGAACTATCCATAGGATAGTAGCTGAGACCATATTGTATCACAATCCAGATGTTCTGATCACAGGGTTTCACATCAGTCAACGGTTCAATCCCCACCATAGAGATCAGTCAGTGGCACGGTACTCGTTACTTCCATGATCACGGACTAATGTAAAACAGTCCTAACGGTGTGTTCACACATTAGTTTCAGTGGAAACACATATATGATTGGACCTAGTCCCTCTCTGTTCCGCTTCAGTTGCGTTTCAAAACACAATGATTCGCATTTTCCCGACGTATTACCCACATTTTTCCGATTTGCGGCGATTTCCCCTGAATTGCCCCGGGATTTTGGCGCACGCGATCGGATTGTGTCGCATCGGCGCCGGCATGCACGCGACGGAAATGGGGGGGCGTGGCCGAACGAAAACCCGACGGATTCAGAAAAACCGCCGCACTTACCTTCACTCAGCCCGGCTCGGTGTATTCCAGTGCGTTCCAATGCTCTTCAGCGCAGCAGCACCACCTGGTGGACGGCGGAGGAACTACCTTAGTGAATCCCGGCCGGACCCGAATCGAGCGCAGAGAACGCGCCGCTGGATCGCGAATGGCCCGGGTAAGTAAATCTGCCCCAATTTGAACACAGTCTAACCTGGCGCTGTAATATACCACAAATAGTTAAAATTGTGCAGGGTTCACATCACATTTATTTGTCAAAATAACATCTAAATGTGTGTTTATGGACATGACAGATGCCCAAACATTGTACATTTGTTGTGAAAACCTGGGACTACAGCATTTTCCGTGTCCTTTTGGAAAAGGTATAGTTTTTTTTTTGGTGTCCATGGACGATAAATTGATGGCATCAATCCGTCACATCTGTTTTCATGCCAAAATTTGGATCTTAAAATTCTCCATCTTGGTAAGAACACATAGGAATGTCTACAGAAGGTGCAGGAAGCAGAAGTGTGGGGAAAAATTTAGGTAAACATCAAAATCAAAGAGTGCATCAATTTTAGTCAGTTTTTAAATGTATACATTGCAGTATGCGTCTAGCCATACACATACATACATACGCATGTGAATCCAGCCACACTCTACAATTATCATCTTTTTAAAGATCTCAGCTTGCTGTCACTGAACAGACACATTCATACACGCCCTGTATAGAGCTAGTCCTGCTCACACAGCTGCAAATTGTTACAGTGTTTACAGAAAGCCAAGCACAAGTCCTCTCATGTCCTGATGTTTTGCTACAATGTATCAGTCTGAAGTTAAAGACAAAAATGGGAACCCTGCCTTAGCACTGTTAGTGTGGGGGTCCGGCCCCCACAGAGTCGCTGCGGGAATAATGAGAATGTGTTATTCTACATCTGATAATTACTAAGAGGATTTATTGCATTGACTGGAGGAAAACGCTCACAGTAAACCACAGGAGGTCGCAGTCAATCGGATCCATGCGAGTCGCATCCTCACAGAATCTGGGCCTTGTAGTTCTCCCAGAGTTCCCTTCCTTAGTACAGGGGGGGTACTTTGGCTCTGCTTTATCTCCTGTAATGAATATCTGGCCCTCTGCCCATAACGTATGGGAATAACTGCACAGTACACACCCTCCCCCACTACAGATTCTATGTGATAACCGGAAAATTACTTGTGCAGATTATTACACCCCTGACAACTGAAATCTGCAGAACATTGCTCCCTCTACCTCCTGATACATAATGATATTTGTTGTAGCTCATGACCCGTCTAGAGATCTGCAGAGCGTTACCTCTCTACCTCCTGACGGATACATAGTGATGTCTACCATGTACACCACATCCCAGCATTTTGCAGAGCATTTCTCCCTTTGCCATCTGACAAACACAACAATCCTGCAGAATATTACACTGCTTACCGCCATGCAGTACATTGCACCCCCTTATATTACTACTGATCTGCACCACATTGTTCCTTGTACCTCCATGCTGACACACAGAGATATACTCTGCAGATTACTACACCATTGACATATAGTTGATAGCAGTTTTAGAGTTTCCAGTGGTGTCCCCAAATTATGGAAGCAATTCCCAGCCAATATGGCACATTGCTTAGATTAGGACACATTTACCAGTATTTTTATTTGTTATCTCCTGCGACTTGCACAAAAAATTAAAGGCGGTGGTGCCCGTCGCACGAACGTCTTCTGCAGCTCTGGATCCTGTAATTATTCTTCAATTAACCTTCGCCGAGTAGTCCTTATCAGCACTTACTTTCTCTAAATTTCGACAGCAACTAAAGCGAAAAATTAAACGTTCAGTGACCCCTCGCGGGTCATTATTGTAGTAACATTAGTTGAGGGCGGGTTCAGGCGATACATTATATCCACTGGCTCTTAATAGTAATACCTGGGTGCAGGTGACCCCATGTCAGATATGCCAACTCCGGTTTACTATCTGTGTGATGTCTCCTGACATCATTGATACTATAAGAAAAGCTTCTTGTGCTCAGAAATGAATTGAGTAAAAACTATGTGACCCCTCAATAACATCCCCCTGAAATACTCTGTGCTCCCTTCCCAGTGACTCTAACAAAGAGCCCTCTGTATGAGTACAAGATGTATGTTCAAGTCATCCACAAAATCAGCAGATCACGTTCCATTACTTGCTCCTGCAGATCTGTAATCCGCATTCTGTCAGCGGTGGATAATTACAATACAAGTATATTTCATAGAGGATCCGTACAAAAACTGAATGGGAATGCCGGCAGACTTCTACTATGAAGCCTTCTGAATAGTGAGTGCAGCTCTGGAGTATAATACAGGATGTAACTCAGGATCAGTACAGGATAAGTAATGTCATGTATGTACACAGTGACTGCACCAGCAGCAGAATAGTGAGTGCAGCTCTGGAGTATAATACAGGATGTTACTCAGGGAGGTTGGACTCCTGGCTTTGTGTTGTAGTACTAGTAGTGGTTCCGTGTAAGATGTGTAACAGATATCGGGCATAGAGTTGTTGTTATACTTTCCCTTGGAATAAGGGAGACAGACGCCATGGTGTTGGCTCTCGCTTCACAG
This sequence comes from Engystomops pustulosus, assembly GCA_019512145.1. Taxonomy (NCBI): domain Eukaryota; kingdom Metazoa; phylum Chordata; class Amphibia; order Anura; family Leptodactylidae; genus Engystomops; species Engystomops pustulosus. The sequence continues at coordinate 116,925 of WNYA01000268.1, read as the reverse complement.
AGCAGGTGGCAGAGCTGCTGAACTAATGTGTTTCATGCCCAAATAATGTGATTCTCTCCTCTCATGCAGCGAGACATTTATTACTGGAATGTGTAAAAAAAAAAGGAAAAATTAGAGGAACTAGACACCTCAAAAAAAAAGCATGAATACAATACAATGTACACTGGAACATGACACCCGTACAAAAATTATATCAGTCATATACAGATCAGTGATATAAGATGCATGAGGACAGGGAGGAATTAGTACTATAACAGAGAGTAGGAGATTGTACAGAGGAGGGGGGGATACAGTCACCTAACCCAGTTTGAAATTCCTGATAACAGAGAGTAATGAAGTATTTGAGTACAAAGCACATAGAGAGCAAACATGCCCCCTATTTCTGTATATGGTGCCCCTTCTCCTCCACACTGCAACATCTGCAAAGAGTTTATATGTTCTCTCTGTGTTTGCGTGGGTTTCCTCCGTGTCCTCCGGTTTCCTACCAAACTCCAAAACATATTGGTAGGTGATTAGATTGTGAGCCTCACGGGGAAAGGGACCGATTTGGCAAACTCTGTGCAGCGCTGCGTAATCTGTGTGCGCTATATAAAGGAAGAAAACAGAGGGGAGGGGGGAGAAAAAGGAAACCTGGAAATGGGATTTGTACAAGATCAGTTGATTGTGAGAGGTGATAAGGGGAACAGCCATGTGTACACATAAGCCATGTGGGATTGCTAAAGGTTATTAGGGAGTTATAATTTGCCTTTTTAATTGTGCCGCTTCCTGCTGGACGCAGCACTTCAGTAATTCTGTGATGTGGTGCTCAGGGCTGAGCGGCGGCTGAAATCATTCCATTTCCATTAAAAGGGAATCAAATAAGAGAGTTGTGCGATGTTGCAGTGTGACGCTGCCGCCAAAAGTGTCCGACTGATACACCGTGCCGAACTTCAGGAGCCGCGCCGGACCTACTGCATGACTATATCGTACCACTGTAACCATCCACATGGTTGACAGTCCCTTCCCTTACTTATATCACCAAGGGTTCCAGGGACCGCTACCTCTCCTACGTCACCTGAAATAATGAAAGCAACATCCGCAGCTCAACCACAAGCACCCAAGACCATAGCGCACCCATAGCTGTGCAAAGCATTGGAGCAATATCCCTAGGGCTGAACCAAAACTTATCATACATACTAACATACACAAAGACTGGGTGGATGCTTGCTGACTGTTTAAAGTAGCAGCCAGCAGAATAGTGAGTGCAGCCCAGGAGTATAATACAGGATGTAACTCAGGATCAGTACAGGATAAGTAATGTCATGTATGTACACAGTGACTGCACCAGCAGCAGAATAGTGAGTGCAGCTCTGGAGTATAATACAGATTAACTCAGGATCAGTACAGGATAAGTAATGTCATGTATGTACACAGTGACTGCACCAGCAGCAGAATAGTGAGTGCAGCTCTGGAGTATAATACAGGATGTAACTCAGGATCAGTACAGGATAAGTAATGTCATGTATGTACACAGTGACTGCACCAGCAGCAGAATAGTGCGTGCAATCTCATTCTGCTGTGAACTGCTGACGGGTGTGGTTGTTTGTGACTGAGCTCCTGCACCACCTGGTGGAAGACCAACCCACCCAGGCCTGCTCTCTCCTCCCCAGGGAGGGAGTGGGTTTCTGGGATGAGTGAGCCAGGAAAATCCCAGGCTTCTGCCTCCCGGACCAGGCCGGCGGGGGGCAGGAAAAGCCAGATACCGGCCAACATGGAGGGGGTGAGAAGATCTGCCCGAACCCAAGGACGCAGCGATGTGACCTCGGCTGCCACCCCCAAGACCCAGGGAAGCCGCAAGGTCTCCGGAACACATAAGATCAAGGCAAGTAACATCAGCCTGAGTGCTCCTCCTGGAAAGCTGAGTGACTGTGCGGGAAAGTTGGGTGGTTCAGCTGGAAAGCTGGGTGCTCACGGAGGTGTGCAAAAAGCATGGGGACACCTAAAGGCCCGGGAGTCTGCTACCATCTATGGCTCCCGGATTGCTGAGCACCTCCGTGAGTACGAGGAAGCTGGCAAGGCGATGAATAGGCTCCAGGAGGAGATAAGGGAGACCTTGGCCCTAGCGGGGGTGGCTACACAGAAGAAAAAGTCTGATCATCTTAACACCATTGACAGACTTAAAGCCGAGGTCACCGCTCTGCAGGAAAAACGACGGTTGATCCGGGAGCACAGCGGTCCGTTCAGGGAAAAGTTGGACAATGACGCCAGATTTGAGGAGATGCGCCAGGAGAAGCTGAGAAAGCTGAAGGGGCTTCAGATCCAGGCGGATGAAGGCGATGGCGATGATGAGGAGGATGAGGAAGACCTGCCGTGTCCGTCTGGTGGCCTGCACCAACACCAGCAGGCCTCGCACGACAGGCTGCCTGCAGAGCAAGCGCCATTACCATCAGGCTGCGGCTCTGCCAACCTGGAGGAGGAAAGTGATGACAGCGGCCAGGGGGGGGCGCTAATGGCTCAGATCCGTCAGCTTGAGTCCCCAGTTCACCTCCAAAACTTCTCCTTCGGCGATGAGATCCCGGATGACGACCTAAGGAGAAAGAAGAGAGCCAAGAAGACCAAGGCGTCTCAGGAGGTGAATCTGGTGTTTCGTCCCCTCCCTGTTCCCTCCGGGCGGGCAGCAGTGCCAGCCTGTCGTGTAGGCCCCGTTGCCCAGCCCAGCACGAATCCTGCAGTGGACTCGGTGCCAGGGTGCGGGGAGAGTGCAAAGCCACGTTCCATCATGGCGCAGAGCACCAGCCTTGTTTGTAGTAGCAAGGATGGTGCAGGGAAGGCATCGGCTGAAAGGCCGGACAGTGAGGGCGATCCAGCAGGTCCTGGTACTGTGCGCTGCCCCCCAGTGGGAGGGGGGGGTGGCCCTGTGCCAGGGGCAGTGGCGGTGGCTCCTGTGGCCCCTAGCGCTGTGGCTGTTGCTTGCTCCGGTAAGCAGCGGCAGTGTGATGGGGCTGCTGGGGCTTGTAGTGCGGCGCCTCCCAAGCGTCCTGTGCAGCCTGCAGGAAAGGGTGCAGGAAAAATATTATTTTGCATTGGATCATCTGACCCAGGAGATGGTAACAAGAGACTGTCCGGACTTCATAAAGAAAAGAGACCTCATGCATCTAGCGAGCAGCGGTGCTCAAACATTAAAACAGCTGGTCAACAAGGGGTTAATGCCAATGAGGCAGAGGGCACAAGTAAGATCGGGGTTGGAGCTGCCTCTTCTCAGGCTGTATCAGCTATGGAGGTGGCTCTACCCCCAGTGCCCAGTGACGCCGAGGCAACCCCAGGTCCTCCTGGCCCAGCTGGTGTGAGTGATGCAAGGAAGCGAGGCAGTATTGTACATAGTGTGGTGAATGTTGGGGTGGTGAATGGTGCTGAGGGGGGTGATCCTGGTGTGCGTGCTGGACCATCTGCACCCCCAGTGGTGGCCGCTCCCATAAGGAGCTATGCGAGTGTCACCGCTGGGGCAAGTGGGGTTAACTCCTTGTCTCCTGGCTCTGGGAATAGCGTTTTGCAAAGCCGTCTTCTGGAGGCTCTCAGGAGAGGGGAAAAGTCAATCAATGTAGAGGGGAGAGATGTTGATCTGTCCTTCTGGACAGACAGGCATGGCCTGGCAGCCTTCCAAGAGAAAAGGGGGGGAGAGACTGTATGGTCTTTACCCACAACCGGGCCCGGAGCTGCCCGTAGGAATGTGGTTCGTCTTCGCTGGAGGGGCAGTGACGCATGCCCACCCAGGTCAAGGGTGGTGGAGCTCCTCCTGAAGATGAACTTCAGGGCTAGTGACATCTTTGCCCTGATACATCCTTATGGTACTCCGGAGTTCGATGTCAGCTTTGTTCGGCCGGAGGGCTTAGAGCTCTTCTGGTCGAATTATGAGCTGGCAAAGAACGAGCCCGCATGGCGAGACTTTGCTGTGCAAGCAGTGTCTCGCCAAAACCCCAGTGCCAGGGGCAGTGGCTCCTGTGGCCCCTAGCGCTGTGGCTGCATCTAGCTCCGGTCAGCAGCAGCAGTGTGATGGGGCTGCTGAGTCTTGTGGTGCAGCGCCTCCCAAGCGTCCTGTGCAGCCTGCGGGAAAGGGCGCAGGAAAAATCTTATTTTGCATTGGATCATCTGACCCTGGAGATGGCAGAAAGAGACTGTCCGGAGTTCATAAGGATAAGAGACCTCATGCTACCAGCGAGCAGCGATGCACAAACATTAAAACAGCTGGTCAACAAGGGGTTAATGCCAATGAGACAGAGGGCACAAGTAAGATCGGGGTTGGAGCTGCCTCTTCTCAGGCTGTATCAGCTATGGAGGTGGCTCTATCCCCAGTGCCCAGTGACGCTGAGGCAACCCCAGGTCCTCCTGGCCCAGCTGGTGTGACTGATGCAGGGAAGCGGGGCAGTAATGTACATAGTGTGGTGAATGTGGGGGTGGTGAATGGTGCTGGGGGGGATCCGCTCCCATAAGGAGCTATGCGAGTGTCACCGCTGGGGCAAGTGGGGTTAACTCCTTGTCTCCTGGCTCTGGGAATAGCGTTTTGCAAAGGCGTCTTCTGGAGGCTCTCAGGAGAGGGGAAAAGTCAATCAATGTAGAGGGGAGAGAGGTTGATCTGTCCTTCTGGACGAACAGGCATGGCCTGGCAGCCTTCCAAGAGCAAAGGGGGGGAGAGACTGTATGGTCTTTACCCACAAGTGGGCCCGGAGCTGCCCGTAGGAATGTGGTTTGTCTTCGCTGGAGGGGCAGTGACGCATGCCCACCCAGCTCAAGGGTGGTGGAGCTCCTCCTGAAGATGAACTTCAGGGCTAGTGACATCCTGATACATCCTTATGGTACTCCGGAGTTCGATGTCAGCTTTGTTCGGCCGGAGGGCTTAGAGCTCTTCTGGTCGAATTATGAGCTGGCAAAGAACGAGCCCGCCTGGCGAGACTCGTGTGTCGCCAAAACACAGTCAAGAAAGTGACCATTTTGACCCGTAACGAGTCACTTTCTTGTATGGACATCATGACTTGGCTAAGTCGTTATGGCGAAGTAGTTCAGGTACCTCAGAAAACCGCAATGAATTTGGCTTTTGGTCTGGGGCCTGGACCTTCATGATGAAGTTGAAGTGTTCAGGCAGCACAGTCGCCCACATTCCCTCTTCAGCCTTTCTTGGGCAAGACAGAATCCTAAATTTTTTACCAGGGGCAGCCTAAGGTCTGTCACAGGTGTGGTGACCCAACACAATTTAGCAACAGCTGCCAAGTACAGAAGTGCGCTTTGTGTGGTGGGCTAGGTCATC